>JALGBA010000954.1:675000-687364 GCA_023970755.1 Azemiops feae
CCATACAGGAAGTCCTCGACTTACAACAAGTCATACAGTGACCATTGGAAGTTAGAACGGCACTGAAAAAAGTGACTTACAGCCGTTTTTCTCACTTATATGACCATTGCAGCATTCCCCATGGTCATGTGATTTTCATTTGGATGCTTGACAACTGACTCACATTTATGACAGTTGCAGTATCTTGTGGTCATGCTTTTGCAAACGTCTGGCCAGAAAAGGCAAGGGGTATGCCAGGTTCACTTAACAACAGTGCTACTAATTTAGCCACTGCTGTGATTTACTTAACAAATGTGGCAAGAAAAGTCGTAAAATGGGGCAACATTCAGTTAACAAATTTCTCACTTAGCAACCTAAATTTTGGGCTTCAGTTGTGGTTGTAAGTTGAGGACTGCCTGTACTTGGCAGTATTGTGATTTCTGGTCCAATACCCGTGAATAAAACAACAATGTTCTTTTTTTTTTTCCATTGAGCAAATGGTCTAAAACATGATCTCATCAGTGTCCTTATCACCAAAATAGTAAGGTGTGATGGTTAGGGATAGTGATAATTTAAATGTGCATGAATCAGATTCTCATCCTTTGTCTGCTAGCTTCCCCCATGTACTTAGAGGGGAAAGCAGAAAGTAATTGGCACTTGTTTTATTCATGTTTTATTCAACATTTCCACCCCATGCACATTTTGTTCCTAAGTAAAACTCCAGAGGATAGGAAATTGTGAGTGAAGCCAACCCTTGATAAGTCAGGCCATAGAAATATATTCAGGAGTTGTCAATGGGAAAAGTAGAACAATAACCCTTGTCTTTGAATCAAATGATGCCCTGATATTTGACTACATCAAATAAAGAGTCGGTTCAAGAGGTTGGCCAAGTGTTCTTCTAGCTGAAACTCAAAGAGGTAGAGACACATGTCAACATTTCCCTCTAGGCCAGTGGCTGTTTTTAAGACAAAGCCAGCTTCCTTGCATTGCTCCAATCCATATTATGTAAGCAGCAATGGGCTAAACATATACATGAAAATCTCTATGAAGAGATGACCAGGCACAGGCCAAGGGGAGTCCAGAAATTTGTAGATTTAGGAGGCAATTCAAGTTGAAAAATGTTTGAGGAATATGAGCACGGGGCTGTATCTATAGCAATGCATTTCTTGGATCAAAAGAAGACCAAGCTTTCTACTTCATCTCTTCTCAACTTGGTCAATTGCTCTGTTGTTCTCTATGCATATTTGCCCTTAGATCATTGGTAAGATGTATACTTCAGAGCATTTGATGTATCAGTTTTTCATCTCACAAAGATTATATAAATCTGCAATAAGCTTACTGATGCATCAAGCTTTGTCCTTGAGTCTTCTGTTAAGTTTGGGTATATCTGCATTCCAGGAAGGGTCAGATTGCTACTCTCTGGAAGCCCCCAATGGAGACATTGTAAGGTACATCAGGAAGCCCTCCTCCCATTTGACACCATGCTTTCTCCTACAGTTGCTCTATTACTACCAAACGTGATGGGTAGTTAAGCTGACTATTCTGACCATCCATCAAAATTCACCCTTCTCTCTCCATCACACAAAAGAAGGAGCATATGTCCCAGAGGATTAGGGGAGGTCAACAGCGGGCAAATGATAAAAGAAGTATTGCATCATCACAATGCAGGCTTCATACCATTTGTATGAGCATGATGATGTCACATGGACATATGAAAGGGACAGAGCTTGCGTGTTTCACAACACAGTGCTGTTTTCATAATTCTGATGAACTAAAAGACCTGGTGATCTGATGAACCAGAAGTCCTGGAGTTGCTACAAAGAAGAGAGGGTCAACCTATTCTCAAAAGCACCTAAAGGCAGGGCAAGAAGCAATGGATGGAAAATAATCAAGGAGAGAACCAACCTAGAACTAAGGAGAAATTTTCTGACAGTTAGAACAATTGATCAGTGGAATGGTTTGCCTCTAGAAGTTGTAGATGCTCCAACACTGGAGATTTGTAAGAAGAGATTGGACAATCATTTGTCCAGAATGATATAGGTTCTCCTGTTTGAGCAAGGGGTTGGAGTAGAAGATCTCCAAGGTCCCTTCCAGCTCTGTTATTTTATTATTCTAAGATACCTCGGATGTGGCCTCCTCCAACAGTTCTCTGGGAAGTCACTTGGTTTAGACAAGACATAAAGGTGCTCCAGTATTCTGCCATTTCTTATTTATGTTCTTCTTCTGCTCTTCACTCACCCTTTAATCAAAACGGCAGTAGAACATTATCAGTTTTCTTCTGCTTAACACTGCTTAAAATTCTTTCATATACCAACATATAGATCTAGAACAGACATGTCAAACACAAGGCCCGGGGGCCAGATGCGGCCTGCGACGTGGTTTCATGTGGCCCACGAAGCCATCCTGGAAACAGTGAGGGAATGGCCCCCGCTGCCTTGGCCCCAGGCCAGGCCGGCCGGGAGCCAATGTACAATTTTGTGGTGGCCATCTGTGCTGAAACGCATTCAGTCTTAGCTCCACAAGGCTGTCTGGAAACAGCAAGGAACCAGCCCCTGCCACGTTGGCCCCGCCCCCTGGGCGCACGCTGGGGAGGTGTCACCCTTTGTGAGGAATGAAGAAATGCACCATCGCCTGGAAGTGGCCAGCAAATGGCCCTCGCCTACTTCACATATCTGGCTTGATGGGCTCCGGGGGAGGGGTTTCAGCAGGCTCTTCCAGTGGACCATGCCTTGGCGCTTGCCCTGGTCCCACCCCCTTCTGCCAGAGACCCTCAGATATGTCCCACTCCTGCTCAGGCCCCCACAGGCACCCTTGACGCAAACGATGTAGAGCTGGCCATGCCCACCCAGTAGGCCATACCCACTCCAGCCACGCCCACCCAGTAGGCCGCGTCCACCCTGGCCACACCTACCTGGCCCCCCGAGGACAACCGCAATGCTGATGCGGCCCTCAATGAAATTGAGTTTGACACCCCTGATCTAGAAGGTATCTCGACTTCAAGAATAGGGGTTTTGAGATACTAAAGCAATGGATAATGGAGGAATTCTGAATACTGCCTAGTGATATTTTCTAGTGGTTTGTAAGTACAGAGGGCACTGACATCTGCTAATTTGAAGAGAAACCACATTTCCTGGCATTTAGACCTCTTCATTGTGATAAAAGTCTGTTTATCTTCTGACTGTTTTCTGGGTCACAAAGCATTGCCAGAGGGAAACATCTAATGAAGGGGTTTTGGCAACTTAACAAGATATTAGTTCTGCTGGTTAAAGAGGGCCCCCAAAAATAGCTCTCTTAGTAGCCTTTTGCTGATTGGTGACCTTAATTAGATTGTCAAATGGTAAGTGCTAATAACAGAAAAGATGGCACATCCAAAGGTGGCGATGAATGTGGGGGTATTGATTCTGCAACCATAGATAGGAAGTTAGTCTGTGTTCAAAAGTAGCTTGTGGATAAATTTACTCCTGTGCCACAGAGATATCCTCCAAGTTTCTCATCAACTTTCTGGCACTAGCACATCTTTTGAACTACCATTCCTGATCTGGTCCCAGTGTGGTCACTTAGAATTCAGAAGCCACTGCCACCAGCTCAGAATCTTAATATCTGAATGTTACAGCATTTAAAAAAGAAATGGCTGCAGTTGTACAACCTGCTAAGCTTAGTGAATGTTAATCTTTGTTGTTTTTAATGGTCCCCAATGGAATATATCAACTTAAAACATTGATTAATTTGGTAAAGAAGTGAAGCATTTGGTAAGAATGCAGCCCATGTCAAACAGTAAAGTAACTTCTAAAAACAAAGAAGGGTTTCCTTTGAGTCAAGCTGAACCCCTGGTGAATTTATGTACATGCAACTATGCAGTTGTCCTGGAAATGTCTTATTGGATTGATTAAATTGTATACCTACCAGAGCCCCTCTGTGAGGGAGATGGGCAGTTAAAAAGTTGATGATAGATGACAGATAGATCAATGAGAGAGAGAGAGAGAGAGAGAGAGAGAGAGAGAGAGAGAGAGAGAGAGAGATTGTTGTATAAACAATGTTGTATAAACAAAGGCATAGAATCAAGTTCATGCAAAGTAGTAGCACTGCTTTATAAAACCCTAATAAGACCACACCTAGAATACTGCAGCCAATTTTGGTCACCATATCACAAAAAAGATGTTGAGACTTTGGAAAAATTTCAGAGAAGAGCAGCGAAGATGATCAAAGGCCCGGAGACTAAAACATATGAAGAACGGCTGCAGGACTTGGGTTTGGCTAGTCTAAAGAAAAAAAATAGGGGTGACATGACAGCAGTATTCCAGTATTTGAAGAGCTGTCACAAGGAAGAGGGGGTCACGTTATTCATCAGAAGGCAGGACAAGAAACAATGGTTGGAAACTGACCAAAGAGAGAAGCAACCTGGAATTAAGGAGAAACTTCTTAACAGTGAGGACAATTAACCAGTGGAACAGCTTTGCCTCCTGAAATCGTGGGCGCTCCATCACTGGAGGTTTTTAAGAAGAGACTGGATGGTCACTTGTCTGAAACGGTATAGGTTCACCTGCTTGAGCAAGGGGCTGGACTAGAAGACCTCCAAAGTCCCTTCCAGCTCTATTCTATTCTATTCTATTCTATTCTATTCTATTCTATTCTATTCTATTCTATTCTATTCTATTCTATTCTAATTTCTTGTTCCTGTTTCTTACTCACCAATTAGCTAGAAAGCCTTACAAGTCTCTATCACAAGAGTATAAAATCTGATCATTTTGAAGAGAACTGGAACACCGGAGGGAAAGAGATACATAAACACACACTTGAAATGATGCAGAAGAAGTACTACGCTCAGAAATTCATCAGTGTGCCAAAGCGCGCAGAGATTTGGGGCGGCAGGATGACTGTCAACTGCACTAAGAAGCCCCACTTGATTTTGTAACAGACGGTTTGTGGTTTGGGCAGCCAGACTTCATCTTCAGAGGAGTGATCCCAAAGCTGTGCCAAGCAGCCTCACACTTGATATCCACCTTCCAAATAACAACAGGATGCTTGCTTCTCCCCTTCTCCTGCTAGCTCTTCTAACTGCAGCAAGCAAGCCAACTCTGCTTGTGTTGACAAGTGTACTGCGAATCACTCCTGCCCTAGAAATCGTGCGGAGTGGCTTGAAAAGGAACAACTCCCAACCCAGAAGACACCTGGGCAGGATTGATGCACTATGAAACGGAGGGTCTGCAAAGCAAGGGCTCATTTTCACTCCCTCTAAAAGGAAGGGATATATAGGGGAAAGGATCTTTTTGGATCCAGAGATGGTGAGAGATGCCCAGAAAGCAGAATAGCAGAGTTGGAAGGAACCTTGGAGGTCTTGTTAGACTAGAAGACCTCCAAGGTTCCTTCCAACTATGCTATTCTGCTTTCTGGGCATCTCTCACCATCTCTGGATCCAAAAAGATCGTTTCCCCTATATATCCCTTCCTTGTAGAGCGAATGAAAATGAGCCCTTGCTTCGCAGACTTCCTGCTCAAGCAGGAAACCCTATACCAGGGGTAGGCAACCTTGGCTCTTTTATGACTTGTGGACCAACTCCCAGAATTCCTGAGCCAGCCATGCTGGCTCAGGAATTCTGGGAGTTGGTCAACGAGTCATAAAAGAGCCAAGGTTGCCTACCCCTGCCCTATACCATTTCAGACAAATCATTGTCCAGTCTCTTCTTGAAAACCTCCAGTGTTGTAACACCAACAACTTCTGGAGGCAGGTTGTTCTACTGACTAATTGTTCTCTCTGTCAGGAAATTTCTCCTTAGTTCTAGGTTGCTTCTCTCCTTCATTAGTTTCCATCCATTGCTTCCTGTCCTGCCTTCAGGTGCTTTGGAGAATAACGTGACTCCCTCTTCTTTGTGACAACCCCTGAGATATTGCGCATTGCTGTCATGTCACCCCTGGTCCTTCTTTTCATTAAACTAGACATACCCGATTCATTAATGTCACTGCCTCCATTAATATCACTGAGATTCAATTCGATTTTTTTTATAGTCACAGATCAGCATTACAAATAAAAGCATTAAAAACAATAATGTAAATAAATAAATACAGACAAAATAATATATTACGATTAGTGGTGGACTATCCGTGGGCAGTTAGAGTCCGCCTAATTTTGCATACAGTATAACAAACATTGGCCACATTCAAAGAAACTGATTTGATAAACAGCAGTTGTACATAAAAGAAAAAAATATTTCTCGGGTATTTAATTAGGTGAGGTGATATGAAATGGGCCCTTGAGGACGTGAGCTGTAGTTTCAATGGCTCCGTTGTCCACAGGGACACAATCTCAGCTCATGTGGTATATTTTTGTATCGGCCCTCCAAAACTGCCATGGGAAATGCTAAGGTTAATGCCCTTCGGATTTGGGGGACAGTTGTGAGATATAAGTATCTCACTGCTTTAAAAGGAAGAGTTTGACTACTCAAAAAAATATTCGAGGGAAGGATACTCATATTGCAATGAACAAGGATGTACATTTAGTTTCGCAACTATTAAGATTGTTGGCCAAGCAGGTACAAAGACAGCCAGAGAAATGATTGAAGCCTGGGAAATGGGCCCCTTGTTAGTCAACAGGAATGCTGATTTATCACCAGCTTATCAGGTATTTACAAGTCAAGGACTTAGCAACACAAGGAAATAACAGCCAATCGCTGGCTATCATCAACACACCCATCAATAGGAAGGCACCACATAAATACAATGCCTAGAATAGCCCAAAGCACACATTCCAGTAGAGAGAACATCCCTGAGGATGGGCTCAGCATGAGCCCGAAAGCTAAACCTCTGGTCCTGATGACCCGCCCAGGTTGGGTCTTGCAACATTATCCTGGGACACATATATTTGCCTTCATTCATAAGGACACTCTGTTTCTCTTCAGATTGTATGCCTCTGAAATTAGTGATTGTAGCACAGTTGTCAAAGGAATCTCACTTCCTTGGTGCCCTTGAGCTTGTTTTTTTTTTCTTGCAGATGTTTCTGCACTGATGATGCAGAAACATCAGTTTAGCACTGATGATGTTACCTAGATTGGGGAATGAAACATCTGCAAGAAAACAACCAAGCTTAGAGAACACCAAGGATCCCTTATTTCAACCCTGAACTACAAATATTGTCCTTTTTTTGAGGCTTCCTCCATCCATCACCAGAAGGGAAACTGTTAGCTCTTCCCTCTTGACTCTAAATTCCATCCATGACTTGGCAAAAGGAGACAGATTCAAAATCCAATCCTCATTCTGGCTTTTTAAAAGTCTGGTTTTTGAAATGGAGTCAAGGGGGGGTTTATAACTAGGCTGGGCCCATGTTTATGCTTTTATTGTCTCATTTTCACCCCCCCAAATGCTTGGCTAAGATCAGGCAGTCTGCTTTAATGTAAAAATGATAAATGTTCCCTCTTTGCAGTCACTTCTCTGCCTTTTTAGTGATTATCACTTGGGAGAAGTGGGAGGTCTCTGGAGAGAAACAAAATTGGGAAGGATGATCCTTCCATACTTCTTCTTTTGATGAGCACATTTTATGATTGCAACCAGGCAATAATAAAATAACATTTGCCAGATGTAGCTGCCTTGTTAATTGAGGTTCTTTCTTCCAGGGACCCCAAGAATCAGTAATAAATTAAGCAACTATCAATCTCCTGTAGATATTGGGTTTTTTTTTATCATGTGTGTATCTGTATTTTTAATGTAATAAACAAACAAAAGCAATACATATTCTTTTTAATTTATTGGCGGAAAGGCAGACATTTGGGCAAAATGAGATTTATTCCAGCATACTGTTTTAGCCCAGACACAGTTTTGTTTTATGCTTGAAGGTGGGAACAAGGAGTTTAAGGCCATTATTTTCTTTCAAGCTCCCTCTCCCTAAGAGACTCACTCCATCCTTTCTTCAGCAAAACGAGAAAACCAGCAGGAGAAATTAATATGCTGCCGGCTACCGGTTCCTAACCACCAACTGACCTCCCTGGGCACCATCATATCTGCATATCAGATTATTAGAGAGTATTATTTATTATTTTTTATCTCGCCCACCCGCTCTTCCCACAGTTGTGCTAAAGAAGGCAGCCTGCTGCTACAGCATTTATGAAAATTGACACAAGATCTCCCTGTAATGTCTGGCAGGCTCCGTTCTCATCCCACAGACTCTGCAAACTGCTAATTAACTCTCCGTTATGAATTTCTTCTCTCTTTTTCCTCCTCCCTCCTCCCTTATCAAAGCGAAGCAAGATGACACGATTCAATTAAAATGACAAGAAGAGAGGGTTGAAGGACAGGCATTTCATCCAATGCTTTTTTTTTTAAGTCTTTTTCCTAGACCAGTGATGGCGAACCTTTTAGAGACTGAGTGCCCAAACTGCAACCCAAAACCCACTTATGCATCGTCGAGTGCCGGGTGGGTGTGGCCCATTGGCTGGGTGTGGCCAATTGGGTGGGCGTGGCTGCGGTGGTAATGGCAGACAGGGTGGGACTAAAAAGTTCAATCAATCAATTCCAACTTTGCAAGATCTTTTTTTTCCCCGCAAGAAGTTGAAATTGACTGATTGAACCTTTTTTTTATTTTGCACACGGCAGCGGAGGCCTAAAGCGAAAAGATATTATAAAACCCAGCTGAAGGCCTAAGACTGGGGCGACAGCACGCGTGCCCACAGAGAGGGCTCTGAGTGCCGCCTCTGGCACCTGTGCCATAGGTTCACCACCACTGTCCTAGACGTAGTAAATGAAGTATCTACCTCCAGGTTTGCAGTGACAAGAGAAATACAAAGCACTAATCACCACTACCGTTCTACCAGTGTTGCTTTCTCTCTCTTTTTCTGTCTCTGGGTTTTAGAGGGTATCCCTCCCAAAGCTTAGAAAAACCTTTGATTTCTCCCTACGGAAAGCCTTGGTATTAAAACAACTCATTCTCTGTGTCACCCAGGGCAAAGATGCAAGACCAGAGGATAAACAGGAAGAATGTTAAGGGACAAGGTTAAAGAACCAGTGGGAGACAGAAAGCCAAACATATTCCAGCTCATATCATGATCTCTTGTTTTGTCATGGAAAAACAAAAAAAAACAGATGGATTGCAAGGCCTGTTTTTCCTAAATGGTTACCGTGATTAGATTTGCATCATCTCGTTCCAACCTTCCCCAAACCTAAGGAGGTAGTTTGAACATTAAGGACAAATGCTTTAATTTTCTCCACTAAGAGTTCATCCCAATGTTATTTTGTTGTAATCTCATTTTTCCTCGGTAGACTTCAAGTAGCTAATGTTTTATTGCCCATGCCCAGAACGGACTTCCGGAAGTGGCATCCATGCAGAGAACCAGTTCACATATTTGAATCCCATCACTGGTTATACTGAAGGGGAACTGTTGCCACAATTTTGTGAATTAAGTTAGGCTGAATGAACTGACTAGACCAGGGGTGTCCAAACCTTGGCAACTTTAAGATGAGTGGACTTCAACTCCCAGAATTCCCCAACCAGCCATGCTGGACTCAATGATCATTTGTTCTGTGATCACAGATAAGTTAGGCATGTCTCTTCTTCCTTTTATTAAGGAAGTGTTAAATGCCATATGGAAATGACAACCTCATATAAAATAAATATATGTCTACCATGAAGCTGATATTCAAATTTGTTTTTCTGCCCTTCTTGCTTCCGGATGGAAACTAATCAAGGAGAGAAGCAATCTAGAACTTAGAAAAGAATTCCTGACAGTTAAAACAATTAATCAGTGGAACAACATGCCTCCAGAAGTTATGAATGCTCCAACACGGGAAGCTTTTAAGAAGAGACTGGACCACCATTTGTCTGAAAGGGTATAGGTTCTCCTGCTTGAGCAGGGGGCTGGACTAGAAGACCTCCAAGGTCCCTTCCAGCTCTATTCTATTCTATTCTTGATCTGAAACATTATCCACTGATCCTTGAGGTGGTGGAGAATTATCCCAGGATGAAATGTCTTCTCATTACTGATTTCTAGCTTGCCTCTACTGCCTTTTTTCTCTGATACCTGCTAGCAAACAAGAAGTGGTAATAAACTCTACAGCCTTATTGCTGACCTTGAACTCTGTCAGAATACAGTAAATGACTAAAGACTGCTTTAACACCAGTATAGCTAAAGATGACCTTAGTGGCTGTCCAGTCTCTTCTGGGGGCTGGGGGATGAAATGAAAGGTGCATCATGAGGGTCAAGCAGAAAAATACAGGTGGCCAGGGCAAATGTGTGCCAAGGCGGGTGAAGAAAGTACTTAGTGTCTGCTGGTATTCCATAACTCTTTCTTAAATTCTACTAGCAGTATTTCAGCAATAATGAACTAGAACCAGTACAATCCGAGGAATTTTACTGAAGAAAAGGACAGCAGAATGCAACATGTACCATTCAGGTTTTTGTATTATGCTAACAAACAGTTCTACATATAAATAGTTTGTGGAATGGGACCCCAAGTATTTCAGGGAGTAAAGGAGCACTGGGATCCATTAGGTAAGATAATCATTTTATAAGGAATATAAAACCTCTGAGCTTCAAAACAGAAGCCAGGCTCTAACTGTTGAGGTCAAGAGAAAACATCTCCCTTGGGCATGTTAGCGTATAATTGTCTTTTCCAGAACTTGACTCTTCCCTTCCAAAGGGGCAAGTGGGCAAGCTATTGTGAAAGAAAAGCTCCTACTAGCAAGAGCAAAAACAATGCCAATAGCACTTAGACCTATAGGCTGCCCCACAGTCCTTTACAGTCCTCTCTAAGTGCTTTTACAGAGTCAGCATATTGGCCCCAACAATGTGGGTCTTCATTTTACCAACCTTGGAAGGATGGAAGGCTGCATCGACACTGGGCCAGTCAAGATCAAACTCCAGGCTGTGGGCAGAGTTAGCCTACAATACTGCATTCTAGCCACTGTGCCACCAAGGCTCCAGTAAATAACCATCTGGGGGGAAATGAAGCATTTCCTAAGAACAATCTAATAGGTACATAGGTTTACTAATATCCTAAAATCCTCATGACTATATTGGCCTGAAATTATGCTCAGATATGCTAAGAAGGATGTTTAGAAAATAGCAGTACACTTGAAGGTGAACATCTTCCTTGGAGGTGGACAAACACCAACTTACATGCAGGAGTTCCCAAGTTTAATAAGATGATAAGGTAAGGTAAGGTAAGGTAAGGTAAGGTAAGGTAAGGTAAGGTAAGGTAAGGTAAGGTAAGATAAGATAAGATAAGATAAGATAAGATAAGATAAGATAAGATAAGATAAGATAAGATAAGATAAGATAAGATAAGATAAGATAACCTTTATTGTCATTTTTTTTTACTGTGGCCACAACGGCACACATCAAAAATGAAATTTAGTTGCCCGCTCTCAAAGTGAAACACATACATGACACACACCTAAACATACTATGAACAGCATATGTATAGACCCACATCCCTACTTATACGTAGCAAATAAATATTAAATACTGTCCATCTTGAATATATAACGGAAGGAGGAAGCTTGAGAGTTCGCAAGGTTAATGCTGTATGGAATGAAACTATGGCTGAATCTGGATGTTCTGCTACGGATACCACGAAGCCTCCTCCCAGAAGATAACAAGGAAAACAGGTCGTGAAGAGGATGTGTAGTGTCCCAGATAATCTGGGAATTAATATTGAGAATCTTCAATTCAATCAAGAGTGGGGAAAGGAATATTAGTTTTCCCACTGTTTATGGAGATTCTCAATCATCCAGGTCATTGTTGTCCCAAAGGTGCTTTTTCCAAAAGGCATTTGACAAAGTAGACCACAACCTACTTCTTGGTAAGCTAGAAAAATGTGGGTAGACAGCATCACCATCAGATGGATCCGTAGCTGGCTAACAAACCGTACTCAACACGTTGTCCTTAATGGTATTAGATCTACGTGGAGGGAAGTAAGCAGTGGGGTACCACAAAGTTCCGTCTTAAGGACTAGTACTCTTCAATATCTTCATAAATTGCATAGGTGAGGAAATAGAGGGGAAACTCATCAAATTTGCAGATGATGCTAAGATGGCAGAAATAGCGAACACCCCAGAAGACAAGCTCAGGATCCAAACAGATCTTGACAAAACAATGGGCCATATCCAACAACACGAAATTTAATGTGGAGAAAAGCAAGGTTTTACGCCTAGGCAGGAAAAACCAAAGGTACAGATTAGGTGAAATCTGGCTCAAAAACAGTAACTATGAGAGAGACATTGGAGTCCTAGTGCAGCATAATAATAATAATAATAATAATAATAATAATAATAATAATAATAATAATAATAATAATAATAATAATAATAATAATAATAATAATAATAATAATAATAATAATAATAATAATAATAATAATAATAATAATAATAATAAAGTTGGAAGGGACCTTGGAGGTCATCT
>JALGBA010000955.1:0-55433 GCA_023970755.1 Azemiops feae
ATATATATATATATATATATATATATATATATATATATATATATATATATATATATATATATATAATAGTTATATTATATGTCTATTTTAGAAATAATTAGAAATAATTTAGGCTAAAATGTAAAATGGTTTTAAAATACTTAAAGTCATGTTCATTTATAAAATATGTATGTGAAATAGAATAGTCTATATTATATGGATACCCGAATTGTATACTATATGTTTATGTAAGGCCAAATTGGAATATGTTAATTGAAGTTAATTAAGCCTGAAAACGGGTGGAAATATTATTGATAGTTTTTTTTTCTTGATTGATAAAATAGAGAGGGAAACTTTAAAGAAGTAATTTAAATTGTTCATGTATGATTATATTTTTTACTTTGTTCTATGGAGTGCCCTATCTCCACGATGAGTCCGAATCACTTGGTTGTAAAACAAAAAAAATTCAATAAAACTTGTTATATATATATATATAAAAAGAAATACGAAACAAACATTCAAACAAACACTATATCAGTCAGAATAGATAATGAATATATTCATATTTTCCAAGGAAGGTACATTCACACTAACCATTATGTTTGGTTAATGTTCATTAAACATTAACAAAACAACAACTGTACTGGTTTTGTGTGAACTCAGCCCATCTGATTAGCTAATGGGTCAAGATATTGTGTGCATCCAGCAAATGGGTTAATGTAGTAATAGGCTGTATGAATGCTCGAAGAATAAACTATAAAACTCAAAAATTCCTAAGGCCCAGAGTGTGGCTAAAGAGAAGAAGTCAGCAAAGGATCTGAAGATGGTCCCCAGATGGTCCTCAGAGGACAGAAAGATTGTAATTGAACTCTTTTCTTGTAGGGACGCTGTTCTTCTGGACATCCGGGGCAGAGCTCTGCATCTGAGAAACAGAAGAGTAACTTCTCTCCTCTTCATTCCAATTTCTCTTTGTTTCTCACTGTGTAGGAGGAGAGCCGTTTCAGCCTCTCCGGGTCTGGTGCCACCTATTCTGAGGGTGAAGCTCTAATGGGAGGCACCGGCTTTTGTGAGCTGCCTCTCTGCCCATCCAGAGGAAGGAATGCAGCCGGATCAGACAGACTCTGGAGGGCAGAAAGGGACAAAGACATCAGGCTAACTGAGTATTGTTAAAGAGATTTAGTGAATAGAGACAGAATTATTTTTGGGAAATGAGCCAGCTGTTTTCCCCAACCTCCCCTCCATAGCTGACATCTCTTTAAAAGATTTTTTTAAACATGAAATACAAATGAAAATAAAGACAATGGAAAATAGGAGAAAGAGGAATACAGTGAAAGAAAAAAAAATAAAGTGACTTCCAACGTCTTTTGGTGCAGTAAGATATATGATAGAGTTATAATCTCATTTTTTTACTTATATAAAATGCCAACCATTTCTATAACAATTACCTACTTAATCATCAAACCCTAGAATCAAAGTTTATTTTTTTTGTCTTTTGAGCAGAAAGTCCACAAGCAGTTTCCAAGTGGAAACAAAGCTATTTTTAAAATTCATTTATTTCTATCTTACCTTTATTATTTTTACAACTAACTCAAGGCAGCCAGCATGTTCAACTCACCTTCCTCCACCTATTTCCCCCCTGAACAACAACCCTGTGAGGTGGGTAGGGCTGAGACAGAGTAACTGATCCAAAGGCTTTCATGGCTAAGGCAGGATTTGAACTCAAGCTCTCCTGCTTTCTAGTCTGGTGCCTTAACCACTAGACCAAACCGGCTCTCTATTTACAGTCTTTTTTCCTAATTAGTGTAATTCCATCAGCTTTTCAATCAATTCTCCCATTGTGGGAGTTAATTCATCTTTCCATTTTTCAGCATATAAAATGATTCCTGCTGTCAGCATATACAAGAACAGAATTCCATTTTGTTTATTTCTTTACCCAATAGTCTTAAGAAAAATTTCTGGTTTCCACTGAAAGTCCATTTTAAGAATCTTCTGAATTAAAACATAATAAACTATTTCTTTCCCTTATCATAGATCTGCCACAGACGATAAATTCTATCTTCCTTACAATTATATTTCCAACAAATATTGAAACAGTTTTGACAATTTATCTGGTGTCAAATACCAACAAGTAATCATTTTATAAAAGTTCTCTTTTAGATTGTAGTTCAGTATAAATTTCAGTCCTGTAGTCCCTAAATTTTCCTATTGTTCCAACATTATAAGCAAAAATCATTGTATCATGCAATGTTTACATTATACACTATTGGTGTATTCTCCATCTTTCTTTCCTTTCCTTTCCTTTCCTTTCCTTTCCTTTCCTTTCCTTTCCTTTCCTTTCCTTTCCTTTCCTTTCCTTTCCTTTCCTTTCCTTTCCTTTCCTTTCCTTTCCTTTCCTTTCCTTTCCTTTCCTTTCCTTTCCTTTCCTTTCCTTTCCTTTCCTTTCCTTTCTTTTCCTTTCCTTTCTGTATTATATTTTGATTTTGTTATGTTGTGAGCCGCCCAAAGTCAGTCTGGACTCAGGCAGAATATAAATCAAATTAGCAAACAAACAAATGGATGATTTTCTTGACTTATACACTGGATGTTCAACTGTTAAAAAGTTAATCTTGCAAATAAAAAAGTGTATGTGGATAAATAGATAAATCCATCAGTTAATAATTAAGTAGATAAATAGTCTGGGCTACTGGAGAAAATAAAAAGTAGATTGGGAATGGACTACAAAAAGTTATCCAGACCAACCCTCAGCATTATCGAGGAAACCTATTCAAACCGTGTATGAGAATTATCTGTCCAGCCCTTCTTAGACATCTCCAGGTGTGAAGAACCCACAACCTTCACAGGGAGACCATTCCATGCTTGCTCAGCTTTTCTGAAGGAAACTGATTGATCTTTTCTCTTGGAGGAACCTGGAGAACTGGAGCCATGCCAGGTTATTCGAGAAGGGCAGAGCTGAGTGTTAGATCAGCCACCCACAAGGACTGCTAAGAAAGTGTCACAGGAGATATTCCAATCAGGTCGCTTTCTTAGGATGGGTGGATGCTCTATAGGTAACAAATATTGAATGGCGGAACCCCAATGTCTTTATCAGCAAGTGTGAGATGAAGGGCAATATGCACTAGTGGTTATCAAGCTGGCTGAGAAAATGCCCTCAAGGAGGTCTCCTCAACCATTCCTTTGGAAATGACCATCAACTGTTGAATTTGGTCACAATGTTCTACTCTGGATATTGGATTCACCATTTTAATTAATGACTTTGAGGAAGGGAGAGAGAATGAATCTTAGAACTTGAGATGGATTTCTAATACTAATACTAATACCCAAGGGGCCATTCAGGCCTTGGATTTTGGGGGTGTCCATGAGGCTGCCTGAGTCAAGATGGATTAAAATAAGGATTTGTAAAATGTCTATCTGGACTGAAACAAGTTGTGCAGGACTGATTTATCAGAGCTTGCAGTATACATCTCAAGTGGGAAAGGAGCAGGAGAGCAGAAAGGCCAGAGTCTGAAATTATGCAGGGACAAGCAATGCCTCCAACTTAGGCCAAGCCAGTTATTATTTACACCGAGGACAGCAGTTTAACCTTGCGCTGTATTTCCATTCACAAGGCTGTTTCCAAGGTGACAGTTGGAAAAGTTCTTGGAGAGACAAGAAGGAGGAAGAAATCCCCAGCACTTCCATAATTGTAGGGGAGAGGTGGGACATCTGCCATGGCTCCTCTGTAGAGCTGGAAGAGAGCCTGTAAACAAGAAATCATTTCCAAAGACACAGAAGCACCCTCCCACTTTGTGTGTGTGGTTTTTGCTTAACTATGCAAAGTTCTGGTGATTAGTTTTGATTGAACTTGATTGTGTTCGTGGAGACTGGCTACACTATTCCTTTTGTGATGGTGCCCTTGAGCATTAACTTTCAAAATAAAGTAAAATTTGACTCCAACTCGGCAGGCAGCTATTTCAGATCTGTGACATGTTTGGGCAGTAACTGGCCCCTGGGATTTTCTCTTTAACCTCAATAGCAACAAATGTCAGATTTCTTTTTCTTCAGCCTCAGGTGCCATGTATTCCCTCTGGGGCCAATTTCAAGGACTGAGATGGCAAACATCTCAGTTCTTCATGACTGATTTAAATCGATCTTTACCCCTATCATTATGAACCATATGGGAATTATTTCCCTTTCATTTCTCTCCAGAGAAATGCCCAACAATCTCTGAATACAAAAACTAGTTGAATTAGTCAGGGATGCCTCCTGACAGGGAGAATTATCGTCCTCAAAGTTTCAGCTCTGCTCTTTGGGCGAATCCTCCAGGGGAGACTTTGGTCAGAGACAGATGGAATCATCTGCAGCTCGCTGGCAATTATGAAGGATGAGGCTGAAAGCAGAAACTGCTTCTCTCATTTTGCAGCTTGTGGAAACCTGCAAATGTCTGAATGTCATATTTGAATCCACAGTGGCTTTCCTATTTCACTGTCTCTTTGCCCCACTGCTCTTATTAAATCCTCAATACACTCTGATATGATTTAGAAAAGGATAATAGAGTAATAAAACCTTTTCTCTGCAGATAGTTTTGTGCATATCACCCCAAACTATCTAATACCAAAGATATTTTAGATTCCTTGAAACACGTTAAATGTATTGAATTACATTCATGAAAAAAAAATCCAGAGGCTTTAGGTTTTCTACTTCACTTTTATTATTAGATTTTCCATTGTGTTCAGATCTATTCTTAGTAAGATCATGTAACATTTGGGGAGGAACCTGCAGCCCAGCAGCCCTGCCCTGAAGGCCCAGATGGGCAACCAAAGAGCCAAAAGGCATATGGCACATTTATTGCTTGGTTCAAAATTCATTGAATTCAGTGAACTTCCAGAATCACAGAGAACATGTTGACTGGGGAATTCTGGGAGTTGAAGTCCACCCATTAGAGTTGCCAAGGTTGAAAAATCCTATTCTAGGACAATGGGTTTCAGGAAGCATTAAGCCCTACACAGCAAAAATTCCCCAGAACTCATTAAGACAGTTTTAATAATAGCATTAGGAGTAAATACAGAATCTTGGAAAGCAAAAGATGCATTTCTTACCCTCGTTTATAGTGAGCTGATTTATATAAAGTAGAAATTGAGTAGAAATGTTCTCATGGAGATTATCATACAACATAGATTCAGCTTGTTTCTTACAGCATCCATCTTACCATTTTTCCTCTCTCTCACACACTTTAGCTGCTGTCAGTAGGAATAATTGCTCACATTGCTTCTTTAAAGGTGTCAAATTCATAGCAGTGGCTGAACAACAAATTCCTCTGAATGATTTTCACAGACTTCTCTTTAGCAAGATTTATTGAGATGAAAGGAAAGAGAATTACAACAATTACAGGTATTCAACCATTTCCCATTTGGAAACATGTAGATATGATTTTCTTTGACTCCTGCATACCTAATGGAAACAATGTGTTCTTTCAAGTAAAAGAACATTTTACAATTCTTTAAATTATGTGTTTATACATTTGTTCTGGCTGTAAGATGCTCCTTTGTGTTCAAGTCTGGCCTCAGAAGGATAATGTAGCACTTGGGGATGAAGATGCAGCCCAGCAGACCAGCACTGGAGGCCAGGATGGAGAAGACCTGCACAGCCACCATGTATTTCCCTTTGGTGCTCAGGTAGGTGGGCACAAAAGTCACCCAGACACTGCAGAAGACCAGCATGCTGAAGGTGATCAGCTTGGCTTCGTTGAAGGCTCCAGGTAGATTCCTCACCAGGAAAGCCACCGTGAAGCAGATGGCAGCCAGGAAGCCCATGTAGATGAGGGTGATGTAGAACATGACAACAGCCCCTTCGTTGCATTGCAGAATGATCTCTCCAGGCTGGGAGTGGAGGTCAGAGTCAGGGAATGGGGGAGAAATTCCCAGCCAGATACAGCAGATGATAATTTGGACAGCAGAAGAAGAAAGGATGATGGAGTTGGCCAAGCTCTTCCCTAACCATCTCTTTACTCGGTTTCCTGGTTTTGTGGCCAGGAAGGCCAGCACCACCATGATGGTTTTGGCCAAGAGAGAAGAAACGGCAACTGAGAAGATGATGCTGAAAACCATTTGTCGGAGAAGGCAGGTGGCTTTCCTTGGCTGACCAATGAAGAGAAAAGGAGACAAGAAGCAAAGCAGGAGGGAGACCAGAAGGATGTAGGAGAGGTCCCGGTTGTTGGCTTTGACAATGGGAGTTTCTCGATATTTGATGAAGATGATTAAAACAAGGCCTGTGGTTATGAACAACAGTAGCGCAAAAGAGATCAGGATGATGCCCAGATGTTCTTCATAAGACAGGAAGGTTATAACTTTGGGGATACATTGGACTCGGTCCTCATTTGGATATTTATCATCTGGACATACATTTTTCTGTATCTGACAGAACAAAAAAGCCGATATTTTTAAAATATTCTGTCCTTTGATATTTCAAGAAATATCTTCTTGGGAGAATAGCTCATAACAGGAATATTTTCCAAGATGCATTGCTTAACAATTTGACAGAAAAAGAAATGAGAATATAATTTTCTAATATCTATATAGCTTATGTCTATAAAATTGGGAGATAAGCAAGAAAACAATTATACTTCAAAGTGTCTTTCAACATGTACTTTCATCAAAATATTGTGGATAAATCCATTTCCACAAGGCCTTCATTCCTTCAGTGTCACCCACCTTCCTGTGTGGAGATGGTCCCCTCTGGAAAAGGAATGCAGTCATAGCAGCAAACTGGATCTTCTTCTTGAGCCCTCTTGACAAATCCAGGATGACAATTTTCCACACATTTGGACTGAGGCAGGGACTAAGCAGAAAAACA
Source organism: Azemiops feae (assembly GCA_023970755.1). Taxonomy (NCBI): domain Eukaryota; kingdom Metazoa; phylum Chordata; class Lepidosauria; order Squamata; family Viperidae; genus Azemiops; species Azemiops feae. The sequence goes on from JALGBA010000955.1 coordinate 6,808, forward strand.
AGGATTGCCAAAAAATTAAAAAGTATTAGGACTCACCATCCATGGAAAATGGAGGTAGACATGGACACTAGTCAAATAGTCCCTGGGACTTACTTAGATAATTATGAAATATCTGACTCATTCCAAATGATTGTAGGAGATACAACTACTGACATTTAATTCCTCCATTTTGCTCAGTGTCTCTCCAGTTGCAGCTCCAGGAGTTGGTGCAACCGTGGGGCTCAGGATTCGCCTCTCCTAGGGAGCTGAGGGTTCTCTTCATCAAGTCGATAGCTTTCTCTAGAATCCAGTTTGAGTGCTGTGCCCAGCTTCCTTCATCTTCGCTTGTGTGCAGGGATTTCTCCATCTCCTGATTCCATTCTGGTTGGTTGGTCCCCCGTCTCAGGATCACCTTTCTTGATTTCTTTTCCCACTCGCCTTTCTTTCCAATGCCCATTGTGATTACGCATCTCCACCACCTCTTCTCCTGAGGAATCTGACCTTTCAGATCCGGACATCTGGCAGGTTTTCAGTTGGGGCAATGGCTCCCTCTCCGGGGGGCTTTCCCCCTTCCCTGCTTCGTCATCTGACATGGTATTTTTTGCAAAGTCCCCCAGCAAGGTTCTTCCTTCCAGGTTGACCAATTTTGCAGATCCTGTCTAATGTAAGGATGCACCTCAATTTACATCTTAAGAAAACAGAACATGGAACCTGTTGGAACCTCTCTTCCAACAGGATTTTTTATTAAGAGAAATTGACTGAAGGCATGCTAGACAGGATCTAGGGATCCCCCCCCCCACCATTCAATGTTTTAAAGTGTTCCCAAGCAGCCCCCACCCCACAGTTCTTCCGGGCAATTCAATCCGGCAGGTGTCTGGCTGTGAAGACCAGGAAATATATCGTCAGTCCGCTCCATTGGCATGATCACTCATTCTCTTTTCCCAGATCCCAGGCGTTGCAATTCCCCCCCTCCTTTTCCCTCGCTGCCAGTAAAGGGAAGAACTTCAGAGGGAGTAGGATGAAAGGCAGATGGCCGCATTGTTATGGTTAGTACTCTCGAAGGGAATCAACAAAGGTTACTTTGTAGTTAATGGAGGAAGTGCAAGTCATAAACCCCCATGCTTACCCTCCTCTCCTTTAGTAGTATGACAGAATCCAGAAGAGAGTAAGAATTGGTTTTTATATCAGAGTAGGTAGATAGAAATGAAATATAATTGGATTCTGACAGGCATATTACATTGCAATACAGTAGTTTTCTACTTAATACAATTTGGAGGAATGAAATTGAGAAAAGATTAAATGTTAAGTGACAATTGATAAATTCTTCCTAATGGCTGAATTAATATCCATTCCTCCATTTTTTATATATCCAAGATTTTTAAAGATTATAAACTATTCATGTTAAATTTGAGAAGAAAGTTTATTCTAAATTCTATTAGATTTATTAGTGTAATATAAAACTGTGATGATGAAGAAAGAAACCTCTGAACAGGAGATCTGGAAAGCTTTTTCTGGACTACATAAAATATTCCTAAGCTTCTCCCCATTGATAGTAATCCAAAATGATCTTCCAATTAAGATATAAAGGAAAAATTCCTTTAAATTAGGACTGTCAATTTTAAAGGCAATGTTCTTTGTTTATTTTGTATTTTTTCTTCAATTTTATATGGCTGCCATGATAGAGAAATGAGATTAAAACTGTCTAGTTTCTAGAAAAGAGTGAAACGATATCCTGAAGGGATACTTCTAATGCCCAGCTTGGTATCCAAGACAAGGTCCTTTCTGACTACAATTAGGTGACAGCAACTGGCATGGAAAGACAGTCCCACTTTCATTATCAGTTAAATTTGGGGTCTTCTTTTCTCCCAGAGAGACTGGAGGTAGCTAACAATCAAGATAAACAATGGAATTCAAGGGGTTTTCAGATAAGGTGCCCTCTTACACCCCAAAGGCCAAAGCTAACTAGCATTTTCTAATTGTCCTTACTACTGCTAATATCTGAAAGGCATTTTTGGGGGTCAAAGTCATGTTTCAGTGCTTCAGTTTCCTGGGTCAGAGAATTATATCACCTCAGACCAGTCATTTTGACCTCATGTGAGCTGAAAGCCTTGGAGCTCCTTCCTAGGAGCAGAACTTCTATTACACTATCCCAGAGGGTCGAAAGAGAACCATGGATAATTCTGCAGTCTAGGCTGCTTAAAAACATCACTGAACATGGGACACTGTCCCCAGCAATGGCAGACTGAATCCCAAGGCTTATTTGCCATTGGGACCAAGAGGGTATCTAGCTGCTCTTAGTCCAACTTCATTAGATTCAGTCCAAACTTGAACTTGGGAATTGTTTAACAGAATTGCCTTCTTCTTTGCTATCTGAGGACAAGGAACAAGAGGTTCTCAGCACCACAATCCCCAGCACTTGAGAGTCTCTCTCCCCAGTTTTATGGAGATACAAGATTGCAAAGGATGCACAAAATGGCTATGACCTGTGTCCTAAAATCATAGACTCTTAGGGCTGGAAGGGACCTTGGAGGTCTTCTAGTCCAATCACCCACCCAAGGCAGGAGACCTTATATCATTCCAAACAAATGGTTGTCCAATCTTCTCTTGAAGATCTCCAGCAATGGAGCACCCACAACTCTGGGAGACAAGCTGTTCCATTGCTAATTATTCTTATTGTCTGGAAATTTCTCTTTATTTCCAGGTTGACTCTCTCTGATGAGCTTCCAGCCCTTGCTTCTTGTCCTGCCCTCATGAATTATGGAGGATAAATCAATGCCCTCTTCCATGTGACAGCTCTTCAAGTATCGGAAGATGCTATCATGTCTCTCCTGAGCCTTCTCTTCATTAGGCTACACATACCCAGTTCCCTTAGCTGTTCTTCACATGATTTAGCCTCTAGGCCCCTGCCACACTTTCTAGGACCTCAGACTTATTTTTATATTGCAGTGACCAGAATTATTTGTCCTCCTTGCCACCTCCAAGACCATGTCCACCACTCTGACCCATCCTATGCCCTCACAGTCCAACACTGGAAATCGAATCCTAAAATAGCTGTCACCGATCATCCAAAGTCAGACATGTCTAAACCAGCTTTAAAAAGTGCTCCAAATTATGTAAAGAACACATTGCTCAATAGGTCTGGTCTGCTTAAAAACATCACTGAACATGGGACAGCCACCCAAGCAGTCTACTGTGGGTGTGTGTTCTACATTATCTCCCACATTTAATTCTCAAGGAATAAATACAAATAAAGTAAAATGTAAAGTAAAGTAAAACAGAACAAAAGAAAACAAAAAATGTTGAACACTGTTGAATCAGTTAAAAACAGTGTTCCATATTATAGCATCTGAAGGACACCTTGGTCAATAGTGCTGAAGCCTCCCAAGCAGTTTCAGAGTCTATAAAGGTCTATTCCCCACATTCAGTTCTCAGTGAAGGTCAGCCACCTTGGGGACTAGGCTTAGCCCACATGAAATGGCTCCTGAGGCGACTTCCGGTTGTGACGTCATCGTGGAGCGGGTGAAGGAACAGATCTCTGTTCCTAAATCCCGGAAATTTCTTCGCTAAGAGCCCGGTAAGGGCTTTACCGATCCCGGAGAGACCGGTAAATTAAAGAGGAAGCTTCAGAGAAGCCGGGTGGAAAGCAAACACCCGAGCAGACAGGAGCAGCACTCTTAAAATTGGCGGAGAAGAAGCCGGTCTTTAAGGCCGGCCGGGAGCGATGGCGACAGCCTGAGAGGAGAAGAGAAAGAGGGAGAGGAGAAACCCCTGAAGGAGGTGAGGAATATTTGATAGAAGGCGCGGAAAAAGCAAAGCGATAAGGAGAGAGATATAGCGGCAACTGAAATTGAATAGAGCGGAGAAGGGAGCCTTAGAGCAGAACGAGAGCAGCGAGAAGAAGCAGAGAGCCCACAGTAAAGCTTATAAAACGTGAAAGGCTGGAATTTAAAAGCTGTAAGAAGCAGAGATTGAAACTAGAGAAAGGACTGGAGACGGCCAGAGGCAACAAAGAGTGATTAAGAGACTTTGAAAAAATCAACATAAGGATTAAAAGTTGATGTGAGACAACGGAGAAACTTAATACCAATTACTGGATCTTATTTTTGAAGAACAAATACCATTGAAATTTGAATCTTAACTGACATTTATCTGGACAAAGTGACTAGTGGACGTTTTGGATTTATTGGATATACAGAAGAGGAAATAAGGTGACATTTGGTGGATCTGTGGACACATTAAACTGAGACAGAGAGAAAAAAGGCTGATGCAATATTGCAGCACCTGTTAACAAACAGGGATCATAGAGAGAGAGGTGATTATTTAAACAAGAGTGATAGTGAATGAAATTAAGAGTGGTGATAATATTTTGAGAATAGTATATGTATATGCATTGTGTGTAGTATTACAGAAATATACAAAAGAGGTGTTAAGAGTATTATAAATTATATTATATAATAGTGGGATAAGAAAAGGTATAACTCTATTTGTAATCTTATTTTTAAGGTTAACCCTTAACGTTATATAAAATTGATATATGCAAGTGTGGGAAAATATTATCCAAGTAATAAAAATGACAAGTACCACAGCAACAACTAAAATAAGTAAAAAACAGCTATAAATCCCACACCTATAATGGCCTCTCCTATAGGTCAAAGAACCATAGGAACCATGTTGGGGAAAGAAAAAGAAAAAATAGAATTGGCGATGAACCCACAGAGTATACAGACAATGTTACAAATGATGCAGGAAACAATGACGAAAACCCAAGAAGCAATAGCAAATAATCATGAAGAAACAAAAACTCACCACAAAGAAATCAAAAATGAAATTAAAAACATGAATGACAAGATAGAGAGTATACAACAAACAATGATGAAGAACAAACAAAGAATTCAAAAAGTTGAAACAAAAATAGATCAAGTTGATGGCAAAATAGAAAAGATGGATCAGATATCCAAACAAGCAAACAGAGAGCTGACCCAATCTATTACCTTCTTGGAATTGGAAAAAGCTGCGTTCTTCCTAAGATTTCAAAATATCGTAGAGGAAAAAGAAGAAGATTTGGGAGAGAAGATGGCGGAGATATTGGCCGAGATATTAGGAAAGGACAAACAGGACGCAAGAAGAGACATAGATGAAATTTATCGAGTATATACAAATTATGTACGTAGGCACAGACTGGCGAGAGAGGTACATATAAGGTTGACTAGAAGATCAATAAGGGATGAAATATATAAAAAAACAAGAGACAAACAGATAGTATATAAGGGTAAAGAAATAATTGTATTAAAGCAAATACCACGTAGAATACGAAATCAGAGACGAGAATACCAATTTCTAACAACCCAATTAACTAAATACAAAGTTATGTTTCGATGGTTAGTACCTGAAGGCATATTTGTAACATGGCAAGAAAAAAAATATAAGATAGACACACTCGAGAAAGCGCAGGATTTTTATGAATGCCACTTTGAGCAGGGAGAAGAACAAGAAAGTAGGGAAGAGCCAGAGAGTAAAAGACAGGAGGAAGACCTATTAGAAGAATTTGAACGAGAAAGAGAAACACAAAAGATACAAGAAAGAGAAAGATTAGAAAGAGAAGGAGCAAAAGGAAGGGTAATAGAGACAAGAAGCACAAAAAACCAGATCAAGTAAAAAACGGGAGAGGCAATTAAGCTCTTTTCTGTAAACATTAATGGTTTAAACATACCGGAACTTCCGGTTGTGACGTCATCGTGGAGCGGGTGAAGGAACAGATCTCTGTTCCTAAATCCCGGAAATTTCTTCGCTAAGAGCCCGGTAAGGGCTTTACCGATCCCGGAGAGACCGGTAAATTAAAGAGGAAGCTTCAGAGAAGCCGGGTGGAAAGCAAACACCTGAGCAGACAGGAGCAGCACTCTTAAAATTGGCGGAGAAGAAGCCGGTCTTTAAGGCTGGTCGGGAGCGATGGCGACAGCCTGAGAGGGAAGTGAAAAGTAGAACTGACAGCTTCGTACGGGAGACGAAGGAAACCCCTGAAGGAGGTGAGGAATACTTGATAGAAGGCGCGGAAAAAGCAAAGCGATAAGGAGAGAGATATAGCGGCAACTGAAATTGAATAGAGCGGAGAAGGGAGCCTTAGAGCAGAACGAGAGCAGTGAGAAGAAGCAGAGAGCCCACAGTAAAGCTTATAAAACGTGAAAGGCTGGAATTTAAAAGCTGTAAGAAGCAGAGATTGAAACTAGAGAAAGGACTGGAGACGGCCAGAGGCAACAAAGGGTGATTAAGAGACTTTGAAAAAATCAACATAAGGATTAAAAGTTGAAGTGAGAAAACGGAGAAACTTAATACCAATTACTGGATCTTATTTTTGAAGAACAAATACCATTGAAATTTGAATCTTAACTGACATTTATCTGGACAAAGTGACTAGTGGACGTTTTGGATTTATTGGATATACAGAAGAGGAAATAAGGTGACATTTGGTGGATCTGTGGACACATTAAACTGAGACAGAGAGAAAAAAGGCTGATGCAATATTGCAGCACCTGTTAACAAACAGGGATCATAGAGAGAGAGGTGATTACTTAAACAAGAGTGATAGTGAATGAAATTAAGAGTGGTGATAATATTTTGAGAATAGTATATGTATATGCATTGTGTGTAGTATTACAGAAATATACAAAAGAGGTGTTAAGAGTATTATAAATTATATTATATAATAGTGGGATAAGAAAAGGTATAACTCTATTTGTAATCTTATTTTTAAGGTTAACCCTTAACGTTATATAAAATTGATATATGCAAGTGTGGGAAAATATTATCCAAGTAATAAAAATGACAAGTACCACAGCAACAACTAAAATAAGTAAAAAAACAGCTATAAATCCCACACCTATAATGGCTTCTCCTATAGGTCAAAGAACGATAGGAACCATGTTGGGGAAAGAAAAAGAAAAAGTAGAATTGGCGATGAACCCACAGAGTATACAGACAATGTTACAAATGATGCAGGAAACAATGACGAAAACCCAAGAGGCAATAGCAAATAATCATGAAGAAACAAAAACTCACCACAAAGAAATCAAAAATGAAATTAAAAACATGAATGAAAAGATAGAGAGTATACAACAAACAATGATGAAGAACGAACAAAGAATTCAAAAAGTTGAAACAAAAATAGATCAAGTTGATGGCAAAATAGAAAAGATGGATCAGATATCCAAACAAGCAAACAGAGAGCTGACCCAATCTATTACCCTCTTGGAATTGGAAAAAGCTGCGTTCTTCCTAAGATTTCAAAATATCGTAGAGGAAAAAGAAGAAGATTTGGGAGAGAAGATGGCGGAGATATTGGCCGAGATATTAGGAAAGGACAAACAGGACGCAAGAAGAGACATAGATGAAATTTATCGAGTATATACAAATTATGCACGTAGGCACAGACTGGTGAGAGAGGTACATATAAGGTTGACTAGAAGATCAATAAGGGATGAAATATATAAAAAAACAAGAGACAAACAGATAGTATATAAGGGTAAAGAAATAATTGTATTAAAGCAAATACTACGTAGAATACGAAATCAGAGACGAGAATACCAATTTCTAACAACCCAATTAACTAAATATAAAGTTATGTTTCGATGGTTAGTACCTGAAGGCATATTTGTAACATGGCAAGAAAAAAAATATAAGATAGACACACTCGAGAAAGCGCAGGATTTTTATGAATGTCACTTTGCGCAGGGAGAAGAACAAGAAAGTAGGGAAGAGCCAGAGAGTAAAAGTCAGGAGGAAGACCTAATAGAAGAATTTGAACGAGAAAGAAAAAAGCAAAAGAAACAAGAAAGAGAAAGGTTAGAAAGAGAAGGAGCAAAAGGAAGGGTAATAGAGACAAGAAGCACAAAAAACCAGATCAAGTAAAAAACGGGAGAGGCAATTAAGCTCTTTTCTGTAAACATTAATGGTTTAAACATACCAAGAAAAAGAGTACAAACGTTTAATAAATTAAGGAAATTGGATGCAGACGTGATACGTCTACAGGAAGTTCATATAAAAAAGGATTATAGAAAACTACTAGAGAATGTAAAATTAGGAACACTATACACAACACTAGCACAAAACAAGAAAGGAGGAATTGCTATATATGTTAAAGAAAAAATAAAATCAAAATTAATATATTCGGATGAAGAGGGGAGAATTTTAATGTTGGAAATAGAATTAGGGCAAAAACAAACTTTATTAACGGCAGTATATGCACCAAATAATAACCAACATGATTTTTTAAAAAAGGTACATAAGAAACTAGTGGATCTGGACTATGAAAATATTTGTATGATTGGGGATCTAAATGCAATAGTCGATGTTAAGAAAGACTATAAAAGTAGTAAAAAGAGCAAAAAGAAGAAAAATATATTACCAAAATCATTCTTTAACATGGCAACAGAACTTAACCTTCGGGATATATGGAGAGAGACACACAGATCAGACAAACAATACACATTTTATTCGTATCCGCATCAATCCTGGTCCAGGATCGATATGGCCTGGGTAACAACAGAAATACAGAACGGGATAGAGGAAATTGAAATAGGACTTAATGACTGGGCAGATCACAACCCAATAACAATAAAATGGAAAGGCCAGAAACAGAGAAAAAGATGGTCAATGAATCAAAGACTATGTAAAGACAAACAATATATACAGATGCTAGAAAAGGAACTGACATTATTTTTCCAGGTAAATAAAAAGGAAGAGACATCAACACAAAATTTGTGGGATACTACAAAAGCCTACATTCGGGGATTGACAATTGCATACAACTCTAAGAAAAATAAAGATAGGAGACTTCAACAAGAAAAACTGCAAGAAGAACTTAAAGAAACAGAAAGTGACCTACAGAAGGATCCACAAAACAAAAAGATAAAGGAAAAATGGAATATTATAAAACATAAGATTAATCTGACAACACAAAAAGAAATGGCACAGAAAATTAGGAAGGCGAAACAAAATTACTTTGAAAACGCGAATAAAACCGGTCGATGGTTGGCCTATAAATTAAAAAAAGAAAAAGGTAAAAGAGCAATACATCAACTACAAGATGAAAGTGGAACAGTACAATATAGACGGGAAGAGAAAAAGAACATAATACAAAAATTTTTCTCAAAGCTATACTATCAGGAAGATATAGCAGATGATAAAGTTAAACAATATATAGAGGCAGCAAAAATGAGCAAAATCACAGAAGAACAAAAGGAAATGTTGAATAGACCAATAACCGCAATAGAACTAGAAACAGCATTGAAAAAACAAAAAAATAATAAATCACCAGGACCAGATGGAATTCCGGTTGAGTGTTACAAAAATATACAAGAGTCACTACAATGGATAATGCTGGAGATTTGTAATGAGGTGCTGGAGGAGGCGAAGATGCCGCCATCTTGGACTGAAGCAATTATTACTCTCATCCCTAAGGAAGATTCAGACCTGAAACAAATTCAAAACTATAGGCCGATTTCTTTACTGAATACAGATTATAAGACATACGCAACAATAATAGCAGAAAGGATTAAAAAAATCTTGAATAATTACATCCACCCAGATCAAAATGCATTTCTACCAGGACGACAGATAAAAAACAATATGAGGATAATAATGAACACCTTAGAATTTTATGAAGTCCACTCTGAAAGACAAGCTACACTGGTTTTCCTTGATGCCCAGAAGGCATTTGATAATTTGAACTGGAAATTTATTATAACACAACTGAACTACATGGAATTTGGGACAAAATTTGGAAAGATGGTTGAGAAAATATATACTAAACAAACGGCTAGGGTAATTATGAATGACGAAATGACAGAAAAAATTGAGATAACTAAAGGAGTAAGACAAGGGTGCCCACTCTCTCCTCTTCTATTTATTTTATCATTAGAAATACTTCTGACAAAAATCAGAGAGGACCAAGAAATAAAGGGTTTAAAAATTAAGAAGGAAGAATATAAGGTCCAAGCCTTCGCTGATGATTTGGTATTTATTTTGGAAGACCCATTAGAAACCGGCCCTAAATTAATTAAAAAAATAGAAGAATTTGGTGAGGTAGCCGGACTTAAGATTAATAAGAATAAATCCAAATTAATAACCAAAAATCTTACAAAGGCACAGGAAAGCGAATTGGAAGATAAAACAAAAATAAGTGTAACAAAAAAAAAAAAATATTTAGGGATTTGGCTTACAGCGAAGTGCTCTTCAATTAAGGAGGATAATTATGATAAAATACTACACCAGATAAAAAAAGATTTAGAAAATTGGGAAAACCTACAAATTTCTATTTTTAGGGAGGATGCAAAACGATCAAATAGGAATATATTTGCCCAAAAAATTATTCCTGTTCCAAGTTATTCCAATAAAACTAGGGAAAAATTCTTATCAGAATTAAATAAATGCGTTTACAATTTATATGGCAAAGGAAAAAACCTAGGATTAAATTAAAACCGTGCAAGATACGAAAGATAAAGGGGGGTTGGGCACTACAGAGTGGAATATATTACCAAGCATCAATCCTAAACTGGCTAAAAGAATGGATGAAATTAGGAAAATACCAAGAATTTTAACACTTGAAGGACACGACTTGCAAGCGGGGTGGCATGCATTTCTATGGGACGAAAAATATAAAGTACATAGATACTTTCGAAGACATATACTTAGGGATGCATTGCTACAGACTTGGGAAAAGATAAAACAAAAACATTACATAAGAATTCCAATGTGGTTATCCCCAACAGAAGCTCTGAAACACCCAAACCTACTAGACATAAATAAGATAATTAGATACAAGGAATTGGTAAATGAACAGGGAAATCTGAAAACAAAACAAGAATTGGAACATGATGTAGGCAGAGAGATTGATTGGTGGACATACACACAAGTCCAATCTAAATATACAGAGGACAAAAAACTTATACGGAAATACAAAAGGAAATCGCAATGAATTGGATAAATTATACATGGAACAGAAATAAAATTAATAGTCAATATATATAATATCTACTGAGATATAAAATGGAAGAGAGGTTGTACAAAGACACAATGATTATAGGGCAAAAAAATTTCGGGATACAACATAGAATTGGCGAAATGGGAAAAAATATGGGAAACAAAACATAAAATTTGACTATGTCTGCGGCATTCAAGGAAATCAGTTGAGATGTTTTACAGATGGCAGCTAGTTCCACCAGCAAAGCTTGCTAAGATGTTCCAGAACAACTCACCGACATGCTGGAAATGTAAAAAGGTACATGGAACATATTACCATCTATGGTGGACATGCCCCGTTGCAAAAAAATACTGGACTAAAATAAGAAGATGGATGGTAGAAATAATAGATCAACCTATAGATTGGAAACCAGAGATCTTCCTGCTGGGTATCTTAAATAGAAAATACAGTAAAGAAATACGGTACTTAATCTTACATATAACAACGGCAGCAAGAATAATCTACGCACAGTTCTGGAAAAATGAGAATACACCACCAGAGGAAGAAGTGATAAGGAAAATCTTAGACTGTGCGGAGATGGACAAATTAACAAAAGAGATAAAAGAAAGGGAAGACACAGAGTACTATGTAATATGGAATAAGTGGTATGATTGGTTGGAGACTAGAAATAACAAATGAAAATAAATGCAGAAAGGTCAAGAAAGGGAAAATGTGTATATAATAATGTATAATAATGTATAGTAATAATATGTATTATTCTTAATATGAAATATAGTATGAATGAAGAAAATGGAAATAAGAAACAGTGGGACAACAAGGACAAATATTTTTTTTTTAAAAAAAAGAAGAATAAAGGGGGAAAATGTAAATAATAGAAGATCACAGTTACGAAATTGCTGTTTAAAAAAAAAAAAGGAGTATACATTCTATGTTTATGTGTGTTATGTTTTGTTGTTTTAAAAAAATAAAAATATATCTAAAAAAAAAAAAAAAAAAAAAAAAAAGAAATGGCTCCTGAGGCTTTGGAAAACATTGAAAAAATGCCAATATTTTCCCCATCTTTTTGAGCAACTTTAGCTGTGAAAGAGCATCTTGGTTGATCATAAGTCTCTCTGTTTCAAAACTCCCCAGTTGCTCTTGGGTGGGGTCCTCCTTGGGGAGAACCAGCCAGCCAGTGATATTCAAATCTGCCATTACAACTCCATTTTGGTCCACATAGAGTTTAAAGTGGGAAATATTGAAAAACTCATTCTTCTCCAGAAAGGGAAGGAACTAGAATGAAAACACTGATGAATTTTAAAACAGAAACTTTGGTTTCTTATCCCATGTGGTCTTTTCACATTTGAATCTTCTACCATCATCTAACTTGCAAATACCGTGACTTGGGAGAACAAGGGATGCCACAAATGTCAAAAGTGAAAAATGTTCAGCAAAATTGGTAAATCATACATCGACAAAATATAATTGACCAGTTTTGTCTATTAAAGGGAACATTTTAGAAGAGATCAAAATTAAATTGAACAACAACAAAAAAGAGGGTATGCATAAAATTCTTGGGGGAAAACAGGCTGATTACCAGAAAGACTGGATTTGTGAAGCAGAAAGTTTATCTAACTTTTAAATCTTCTCCCTGGCAGGCCAGATAGGAGACATGACCATGAGAGCTAACTCTGCTTTACTGCAAAGCTACATCAAGAGAATCTTGCAAGTCTGAAAGTAGAAATCTCCCCCTGACTCTTTTGAAAGCCTGAAAAGTTAGGGAGGGTCCTTTCCGGGGTTCTTTCTCTGCCAATTATGCAGCTGTGGGCTTCCCCACCTTTTGATCTTTCCCTACACAGCATCTCCTCCCCCTTCCCCCCGAGGTCATTTATTGATTTTTATTTATTTGCTATCCACCTTTATTATTTTTTTATAAATAACTCAAGGTGCTGGACATACCGTGTTTCCCTGAAAATAAGTCCGGGTCTTATATTAATCTTTGCTCCAAAAGACGCACTAGGGCTTATTTGGGGGGAAATACGGTACTAAATGTGTCCATCTGGCTGACGATCTTAACTGGGGCTTATTCTTGGGGTGGGGCTTATATTACAAGATTATATTATATATCATGCTAGGGCTTATTTTCCGGTGGGGTCTTATTTTCGGGGAAACAGGGAATCGAACACAACTTCCTCCTCCTCCTGTTTCCCCCCACAGAACAACCTTGTGAGGTGGGGTGGGCTGAGAAAAGACTGATCCAAAGTCACCCAGCTGGCTTTCAGGCCGAAGTGGGACTTGAACTCGTGATCTCCTGCTTTCTAGTTTGATGCCATGTCATGTTTCCAGGTATCATTGCACTTCCTTAATAGATAGTGGGAATGCTAGTGATATCGGCTGTTGATTTCAGCTGAGTATTAGCAAACTGCTTCCTGATGATTAAGCTGATAAATTAAGATAATTTCAATGTCCCTCATAAAACTGGGGAATTATGAATAATAATTAGTCCTTGTTATCTATTTATATTTTTTATTTATAGTTGTATTTTATATTTTATATACTGTACAAGTAATATAAGTAAGACAAAAAAGACAAGCCATGGAGATCAAAATCATTCAGGAAATTAGACAGATCCTGCAATATACGAAAAAATGTTTATTGTATTTTTATACAAATAAACATTATTTATATTATTTTATAAAAGTTATAATATAAAATAAAAAAGTTTATTTTCATTAATACAGGTAGATAGTTGACAAAATGTGGTTTTGTGATGCAACATTTATACCAAATCTTAAACAAACCTGTTTTGATATCATTTTAAAAATACCTAACTTCCCGCACAATATTTATTATTTCCCAATAGACAGAGGCGCATATGTAAAATCCAGTAGAAAAAAGATGCAATTTTTAGCAACCAGGGCTTAAACAAGCTATGCACAAGAACAAACTGATGACAGATACAATGTAGATGTTTCCTTAAGATTTCGTTTGCACTTTTTCCTCACATTATTTCTTAATGTACATCTTAGACCCAGATATCAAATTCAAGACACATCTTGATGGTTTACCAAAATGGGCTGAAAACCCCCTGAATGGGATTTAAGAAAGAGGCAAGTGCAAAATTCCTCACTTAGAAGAAGGAAAATGAGATGCGAGGGAAGAAGGAGGAGGGATACCAAACTTGATGAGGACATTTCTGAAAATGGTCTCAAAATAGTCATTGATTGGAAACCAAACGTGAACCAGCAGAGTGAAGGTTCTGCTCTGGGGAGACCCCCAAGTCAAGTACCCCAACGTCAAGTCCCCTTGAAGGCCCCACCCTTGGAGACGAGATGGCAGAAAGTGAACAAAGTTGCTGCTCTTAGAGTTGAATTAAAGACCAGAAGAGCCACATTGGACAATGGGAGCTGAAAATCAGAGGGACTCTGGGACCATCTATCAATAGAATCCTAGGGCTGAAAGGGACCTCAGAGGTCTTCTAGTCCAACCCTGAGCTCAAGGCAGGAGCCTTATACCATCCCAGTCAAAAGGTTGTGCAGTTTCTTTTTGAAAACCTTCAGTGATGCAAACTCCCAGCAGTCATCAGTCAGAACAGCTTTAACTGGGATTCCTGCAGAGAGGAGTGGTTGGGTTAGATTATCTCAGAGCCTCCTTTATAAAGGTAAAATTTTATGATACTAATTCCAAAGCCCTACCCACAGCGATTTATTTTCAAAGGTATGCATAGTTTTAAATTTTTCCATGTTTAATATCAAAGGAAATCCATCATGATGCCCTTTTTGGGAACACGGTGCCCCATATTGGCTGATGGGCTGGTGTCTTTCTCGCTGCTGGTCCCAGTCTACTCTGCTGCTGAGGGTAGGGGACTGGGCAATTTGCTGCTCGATGTCCCTGTTGTCCGCATTGGAAACACTTGCTCAGTGGGCCTGCAGGTGGCCTGGGACTTTCAGTAGCTGCAGCAATTGGAGGTTTTCAGGGGGTGGCTGCCATTTGGGTTGCTCTGGCCTCAACTCGGCTTCAGGTGGGTGTGATTTCTTATAGTGGGCGAGCTGAACGTCTAGTCTTACTGCTGCCTGGTACCATTCTTGCAGCTGATCAGGTACTGCTCGATAGATACAGGCCTGGGAGATGTGGTCATCTAGTCCCTCTTTGAAGTGATGGACTAAGGATTGCTCAGGCCACCTCTCTATCCGACCGGCTACCTTGCGAAACTCTCATACGTATTCCAGTGCAGGCCTGCTGGCTTTCTTTATCTTGTGGGCTTGTTCTTCCGCTTTGAGGGCAATGGATGGGTCCTTGAACTTTGCTCTCAGTCCTAGGAGGAAGAGATGAGGGTCCTCCAATTCGGGTGCTTGCTCGTTATATAAATTGTTCAGCCACTCGGATGCTTCTCCTTCTAAGCTGGACGCAATCATGTCAACCATAGTGGCTGGGTTTGGATAGAAATAGGCACGGTGGTTCAAGAGAGAGCGCACTTGGTTGAGGAAAAATATCAGCTTCTCTGTGTCCCCATTGAAGGTTGCTCTGAGAGGTGGTGCCATCAATAGTTGCTGGCCTCCCCACTGTGGCTGTTGCACTCCCAGCTGTTGCTGCCCCCCCCCATGGCAGCTTCCACATCCCCAGTGGCTGCAAGCCTCCAAATGGTTGCTGCATGTTTGGGGGCTGTTGCCATCCCCACCGCTGTTGCTGCATTACCGGCGGCTGTGGCATCCATAATTGCCGTAGGTCTCCCAATGGTTGCTGCATGGGTGGGGGCTGCTGCCCTCCCCACTGCTACTGGCTTGTGCGGGGTTGTGGCATCCCCAGTTGCTGTAGGCCCTCCTGCGGCCCTGGAGGGGGTTGTTGCTGGATCCCCATTGTTTGTGGGCCCCTCGGTGGTTGCTGTACATTCAGGTGCGGCGACCACCCCCACTGCTGCTGCTGTACTCCCATTGGTTGCTGGCCTCCTGGCAGCTGCATCACTCCAAGTTGTTGCAAGGCCCCCATCTGCTGCTGCATATTCAGGGACTGCGACCACCCCTAGTTCAGCTGCTGCACTGGAAGAGACTGCTGGCCCCCCACCTGTGGGGGCTGTGGCATCCCCCATTGCTGTATGGGCCTTGGGCTGGGTGGTCAATAAGTATGTCAATCTGGGGATTGGCTATCCCAGCGACGGCTCGGGCTCTTATCTCGTCATCGTCGATCTGGGCTTTTGAAGGGGTGACGACTGGAGCTATCTCTTTCTGTGGGGCTGGAGGCCCTGGTAGGGGGCTTCGAGGATGGGGAGCCTGTCTGGTCTGCACAGGAGGGGCTGGGGGTTCCCCTTGTCAGGAGTTGGTGGCGATTTTGTAGTTCTCCACTGATCTGGGGAATGTGACGTGCGGGAATCCCTTCGTAGCAGCTCAACCTCGTCTGCATTTGAAGCACTTGAGGGTGGCAAGGCTGTCTCAAGGCGTCTGGAGTCTTTGCTGGGCTGGGTCCATTCTGATTATCAGATCATCTGTCCTCATGGCTTGGGCTTTGCCCCCAGCTGGGAGGCCTGAAAAAGCTCCTTCTCCACCGGCGCGCTGGCTGTCTCTCCCGCCTCTGGGGTAGCAGCCACTGCCGGGGTACTGGTTTCAGGCATTCTCTCTTTCTCCATGCTGAGAACTTCCCCGAATCTTTGTCGGCTTATCCCTCGATTCTATGGACAGCGACTGGGGCTCGGGACCCCAAGATAGTTGGGAAAAAGTTGGAGTTTTTGGCTTAAAGTCATGGTTCTGACAAATGGAACTCTTCAAAGAACTTCAAGGTATTGTTTATCTTAAAGAATCTTTATTTGAGTAGCATAACATTGGCACTAACATAATCAAAGCCAAAAACTGAATTCCCCTCCCCCTTACATAGTATCAAAGCACAATTCCCTCCTCCAATTAACCGTCATAAATCACATTCCCCAATTAGTTTGAAGCGCGGGCTTCCCCTCCAGTTCTCCAGCCCACCAATTCTTTATCATCTCTTATTTCAACAACCTTGGTTCTCATGCTAGGTTCAGTGTTATTATGTCTAGCTGGACTCTCATGCACATCCCCCCTCCCCAGCATCATCTAAATCTAAAAGCAAAAAGAAGAAAATGGCTACATCTCCAACTGTTGTCAATGCAAAAACATCCGATGTTAGCAGCGTTGACACCAGGCAAGAGATGGAAAATCAGGGCATTGATTTAACATGGTGGTCACATTTACAAATGCAAGTCAGATATGACAAAGATATTAAACAGTATGGATTTTATAGACTATGTTTGATCAGACATTATTAACTTCTAATGAAAAGTTAATTAAAAAATGTACAATTTCTTATTAAATTTCAAAATGGAAGATGAACAAGTAAAAGAGACAATGATAGCATTGGCAAAGAATTTTGGATATAATATAGACTTAGAGAAGTGGCAAAGTTTGTGGGAAAGAAACTATAAATTGACAATGTCAGCTTCATATAAAAAAAACTTATATAAAATATTCTATAGATGGCACTTGCCACCAACAAGATTAGCAAAAATGTTTAAAAATATGTCAGAGAATTGTTGGAAATATAAACACAAACCAGGTAGTTATTATCATATGTGGTGGACATGTGTTAAAGCAAGGAGATATTGGACAATAATCCACACTTGGTTAGAAAAAATGTTAGAGAAACACATAGACTATAAACCTGATTTTTTTTTACTAGGTATAATGCCAGAAAAATTTGATAAGCAAAGTACATATTTGATTCTACATGTGATAACAGTGGCAAGAATTATATTTGCACAATGTTGGAAGAATGAAGAAATACCATCAGAAGAAGAAATAATAAAAAAAATATTAGACTGTGCGGAAATGGACAGGCTTACTTTAAGGCTGAAAGAAAAAGAAAAAACAGAATATTTTCAAACTTGGGACCTATTTTATCAATGGTTAGCGAAAAGATTTAGGGATTAGGAATTTAATTTGTATTAGTGAATAAGATACTCAGACAACATGTTTTTGTTGAATAATTATTATTGAATTCTGTTAAAAAAATAATAAAACTTTTTTTTTTTAAAAAAAAGAAAAGGTGCAGTCAGCCGACACAGAGACTCGAGCTGGTCTAAGGAAGGGATGGCTGGAAAAATTGATAGAGACCCTGAAGAAGGAATATGCTGAAATATCTGCGGAGAATATATTGAAGCCTCTTCAAGTCTACTTAAACACCTCCCTTTCTGAGGAACCGAGACTAGTTATTGAAGAATGGCCTCAGCATTCCTTGGAAAACCTACTAGAGGAAGGTCATGAAGAATGTAAACCGGATTTCAATCAATGGCTGGAAATATTGATTAAGAACCTGGAGGAGGAAGGAGCTGAAGTACCCCAGCTAGGGACTCAGGCATGGCTGGAAGCCCCCATTAGAGGGATTCAAGGACTCCAAAGAAAGAGATCACTAGAAAAATCCATCAAGGACCTCAAGCAGCTATCTTGTGAAGGACCTGTGGAGGAGACACTGCAATGGCTTCAAGGATTCATAAAAAACCTCACATTTTCAGAAGAACCTCCACCACTTCTTTAAAAATGGCTTCAGTGCTGCTTGAAAAACTTGGAAAAGGTCCTGAGGAATTGGAACAAGAGCCGAAAAATGGCTTGAAACATCTGAAAGAACTTCAAATAGCTCCTCCTCCTCCTCCTCACTCTCCTGCCCCCTCCTGCCCATGTCCTCCTCTCCTCCCCCTCTTCCTTCCCCTCTTCTGCCTCTCCTCCCCCTCCCCTTCTCCTCCCCCTCCTCATCCTCCCTCTCATCTTCCCTCACCTGTTTTGTATTGGTTTGTGCCTGTTCTGGTATGTAAGAGAAAAAAGAAAAAAAAAAGGTTTAAGATCTGAAGATTCCATTGTGGTACTAATAGACTATGTAATGCTAAATACTAAAAGTAAAAATTCATTAACTTCTACTTAAATAATCAAACTTTTAAAGATAGTGTTGTTAACTTTAAGACTAAAGAAGCTAATTAAATTCCTTAAGAATATAGTGAAGACTTCCGGCTGTGACGTCATCGTGGAGCGGGTGAAGGAACAGATCTCTGTTCCTAAATCCCGGAAAATTCTTCGCTAAGAGCCCGGTAAGGGCTTTACCGATCCCGGAGAGACAGGTAAATCAAAGAGGAAGCTTCAGAGAAGCCGGGTGGAAAGAAAACACCCGAGCAGACAGGAGCAGCACTCTTAAAATTGGCGGAGAAGAAGCCGGTCTTTAAGGCCGGCCGGGAGCGATGGCGACAGCCTGAGAGGGAAGTGAAAAGTAGAACTGACAGCTTCGTATGGGAGACGAAGGAAACCCCTGAAGGAGGTGAGGAATACTTGATAGAAGGCGCGGAAAAAGCAAAGCGATAAGGAGAGAGACACAGCGGCAACTGAAATTGAATAGAGCGGAGAAGGGAGCCTTAGAGCAGAACGAGAGCAGCGAGAAGAAGCAGAGAGCCCACAGTAAAGTTTATAAAACGTGAAAGACTGGAATTTAAAAGCTGCAAGAAGCAGAGATTGAAACTAGAGAAAGGACTGGAGAAAGGACGGCCGGAGGCAACAAAGGGTGATTAAGAGACTTTGAAAAAATTAACATAAGGATTAAAAGTTGAAGTGAGACAACGGAGAAACCTAATACCAATTAGTGGATCTTATTTTTGAAGAACAAATAGCATTGAAATTTGAATCTTAACTGACATATATCTGGACAAAGTGACTAGTGGACGTTTTGCATTCATTGGATATAAGAAATAAGGTGACATTTGGTGGATATGTGGACACATTAAACTGAGACAGAGAGAAAAAAGGCTGATGCAATATTGCAGCACCTGTTAACAAGCAGGGATCATAGAGAGAAAGGTGATTATTCAAACAAGAGTGATAGTGAATGAAATTAAGAGCGGTGATAATACTTAGAGAATAGTATATGTATATGCATTGTGTGTAGTATTATAGAAATATATATAAGAGGTGTTAAGAGTATTATAAATTATATTATATAATAGTGGGATAAGAAAAGGTATAACTCTATTTGTAATCTTATTTTTAAGGTTAACTCTAAGAATAACGTTATATAATATTGATATATGCAAGTGTGGAAAAATATTATTCAAGTAATAAAAATGACAAGTACCACAGCAACAACTAAAATAAGTAAAAAACCAGCTACAAATCCCACACCTATAATGCCATCTCCTATAGGTCAAAGAACGATAGGAACCATGTTGGGGAAGGAAAAAGAAAAAGTAGAATTGGCGATGAACCCACAGAGTATACAGATAATGCTACAGATGATGCAGGAAACAATGACGAAGACCCAAGAGGCAATAGCAAATAATCATGAAGAAACAAAAATTCATCACAAAGAAATCAAAAATGAAATTAAAAACATGAATGACAAGATAGAGAGTATACAACAAACAATGATGAAGAACGAACAAAGAATTCAAAAAGTTGAAACAAAAATAGATCAAGTTGATGGCAAAATAGAAAAGATGGATCAGATATCCAAACAAGTAAACAGAGAGTTGACTGAATCTGTTGCCTTCTTGGAATTGGAAAAAGCTTCGTTCTTCCTAAGATTTCAAAATATCGTAGAGGAAAAAGAAGAAGATTTGGGAGAGAAGATGGCGGAGATATTGGCTGAGATATTAGGAAAGGACAAACAGGAAACAAGAAGAGACATAGATGAAATATATCAAGTATATACAAATTATGCACGAAGGCACAGATTGGCGAGAGAGGTGCATATAAGATTTACTAGAAGATCAATAAGGAATGAAATATATAAAAAAACAAGAGATGAACAGATAGTATATAAGGGTAAAGAAATAATTGTATTAAAGCAAATACCACGTAGAATACGAAATCAGAGACGAGAATACCAATTTCTAACAACCCAATTAACTAAATACAAAGTTATGTTTCGATGGTTAGTACCTGAAGGCATATTTGTAACATGGCAAGAAAAAAAATATAAGATAGACACACTCGAGAAAGCGCAGGATTTTTATGAATGCCACTTTGAGCAGGGAGAAGAACAAGAAAGTAGGGAAGAGCCAGAGAGTAAAAGACAGGAGGAAGACCTATTAGAAGAATTTGAACGAGAAAGAGAAACACAAAAGATACAAGAAAGAGAAAGATTAGAAAGAGAAGGAGCAAAGGGAAGGGTAATAGAGACAAGAAGCACAAAAAAACTAGATCAAGTAAAAAACGGGAGAGGCAATTAAGCTCTTTTCTGTAAACATTAATGGTTTAAACATACCAAGAAAAAGAGTACAAACGTTTAATAAATTAAGGAAATTGGATGCAGACGTGATATGTCTTCAGGAAGTTCATATAAAAAAGGATTATAGAAAACTACTAGAGAATGTAAAATTAGGAACACTATACACAACACTAGCACAAAACAAGAAAGGAGGAATTGCTATATATGTCAAAGAAAAAATAAAATCAAAATTAATATATTCGGATGAAGAGGGGAGAATTTTAATGTTGGAAATAGAATTAGAGCAAAAACAAACTTTATTAACGGCAGTATATGCACCAAATAATAACCAACATGAATTTTTTAAAAAGGTACATAAGAAATTAGTGGATCTGGATTATGAAAGTATTTGTATGATTGGGGATCTAAATGCAATAGTTGATGTTAAGAAAGACTATAAGAGTAGCAAAAAGAGCAAAAAGAAGAAAAATATATTACCAAAATCGTTCTTTAACATGGTAACAGAACTTAACCTTCGGGATATATGGAGAGAGACACACAGATCAGACAAACAATACACATTTTATTCGTATCCGCATCAATCCTGGTCCAGGATCGATATGGCCTGGGTAACAACAGAAATACAGAACGGGATAGAGGAAATTGAAATAGGACTTAATGACTGGGCAGATCACAACCCAATAACAATAAAATGGAAAGGCCAGAAACAGAGAAAAAGATGGTCAATGAATCAAAGACTATGTAAAGACAAACAATATATACAGATGCTAGAAAAGGAACTGACATTATTTTTTCAGGTAAATAAAAAGGAAGAGACATCAACACAAAATTTGTGGGATACTACAAAAGCCTACATTCGGGGATTGACAATTGCATACAACTCTAAGAAAAATAAAGATAGGAGACTTCAACAAGAAAAACTGCAAGAAGAACTTAAAGAAACAGAAAGTGACCTACAGAAGGATCCACAAAACAAAAAGCTAAAAGAAAAATGGAATATTATAAAACACAAGATTAATCTGACAACACAAAAAGAAATGGCACAGAAAATTAGGATGGCGAAACAAAATTACTTTGAAAACGCGAATAAAACCGGTCGATGGTTGGCCTATAAATTAAAAAAAGAAAAAGGTAAAAGAACAATACATCAACTACAAGATGAAAGTGGAACATTACAATATAGACGGGAAGAGAAAAAGAACATAATACAAAATTTCTTCTCAAAGCTATACTATCAGGAAGATATAGCAGATGATAAAGTTAAACAATATATAGAGGCAGCAAAAATGAGCAAAATCACAGAAGAACAAAAGGAAATGTTGAATAGACCAATAACCGCAATAGAACTAGAAACAGCATTGAAAAAACAAAAAAATAATAAATCACCAGGCCCAGATGGAATTCCGGTTGAGTTTTATAAAAATACACAAGAGTCACTACAATGGATAATGTTGGAGATTTGTAATGAGGTGCTGGAGGAGGCGAAGATACCGGCATCTTGGACTGAAGCAATTATTACTCTCATCCCTAAGGAAGACTCAGACTTGCAACAAATTCAAAACTATAGGCCGATTTCTTTACTGAATACAGACTATAAGACATTTGCAACAATAATAGCAGAAAGGATTAAAAAAATCTTGAATAACTACATCCACCCAGATCAAAATGGATTTCTACCAGGACGACAGATAAAAAACAATATGAGGATAATAATGAACACCTTAGAATTCTATGAAGTCCACTCTGAAAGACAAGCTACACTGGTTTTCCTTGATGCCCAGAAGGCATTTGATAATTTGAATTGGAAATTTATTATAACACAACTGAACTACATGGAATTTGGGACAAAATTTGGAAAGATGGTTGAGAAAATATATACTAAACAAACAGCTAGGGTAATTATGAATGACGAAATGACAGAAAAAATTGAGATAACTAAAGGAGTAAGACAAGGGTGCCCACTCTCTCCTCTTCTATTTATTTTATCATTAGAAATACTTCTGACAAAAATCAGAGAGGACCAAGAAATAAAGGGTTTAAAAATTAAGAAGGAAGAATATAAGGTCCAAGCGTTCGCTGATGATTTGGTATTTATTTTGGAAGACCCATTAGAAACCGGCCCTAAATTAATTCAAAAAATAGAAGAATTTGGTGAGGTAGCCGGACTTAAGATTAATAAGAATAAATCCAAATTAATAACCAAAAATCTTACAAAGGCACAGGAAAGCGAATAGGAAGATAAAACAAAAATAAGCGTAACTAAAAAAATAAAATATTTAGGGATTTGGCTTACAGCGAAGTGCTCCTCGATTAAGGAGGATAATTATGATAAAATACTACACCAGATAAAAAAAGATTTAGAAAATTGGGAAAATCTACAAATTTCATTTTTAGGGAGGATCGCAACGGCCAAAATGAATATATTGCCAAAAATATTATTCCTGTTCCAAGTTATTCCAATAAAACTAGGGAAAACATTCTTTCAAGAATTAAATAAATTGGTTACTAAATTTATATGGCAAAGGAAAAAACCTAGGATTAAATTAAAACTCTTGCAAGATACGAAAGATAAAGGGGGATTGGCATTACCAGAGTGGGAAATATACTACCAAGCATCAAGCCTAACTTGGCTAAAAGAATGGATGGAATTGAAAAATACCAGAATTTTAACACTAGAAGGACATGACTTGCAAGCGGGGTGGCATGCATTCCTATGGGACGAAAAATATAAAATACACAGATACTTTCAAAGACACATAGTTAGGGATGCATTGCTACAGACTTGGGGAAAAATAAAACAAAAACATTACATAAGAATTCCAATGTGGTTATCCCCAACAGAAGCTCTGAAACACCCAAACTTACTGGACATAAATAAGATAATTAGATACAAGGAATTGGTAAATGAACAGGGAAATCTGAAAACAAAACAAGAATTGGAACAAGATGTAGGCAGAGAGATTGATTGGTGGACATTTACACAAATTCAATCTAAATATACAGAGGACAAAAAATTATATGAAATACAAAAAGAGCCGCAAGAATTGGATAAAATTATACACGGAACAGAAATAAAATTAATTAGTAATATATATAAATATTTACTGAGATATAAAATGGAAGACGAGGTTGTCAAAGACACAATGATTAGATGGGCAAAAAATTTCGGATACAACATAGAATTGGAGAAATGGGAAAAAATATGGGAAACAAACATAAAATTGACTATGTCTGTGGCATTCAAGGAAAACCAGTTGAAGATGTTTTACAGATGGCATCTTCCACCAGCAAAGCTTGCCAAGATGTTCCAGAACAACTCGCCGACATGCTGGAAATGTAAAAAGGTGCATGGAACATATTATCATCTATGGTGGACATGCCCCGTTGCGAAAAAATACTGGACTAAAATAAGAAGATGGATGGAAGAAATAATAGATCAACCTGTAGACTGGAAACCAGAGATCTTCCTGCTGGGTATTTTAAATAGAAAATATAGTAAAGAAATACGGTACTTAATCTTACATATAACAACGGCAGCAAGAATAGTTTACGCACAGTTCTGGAAAAATGACAATATACCATCAGAGGTAGAAGTGATAAGGAAAATCTTAGACTGTGCGGAGATGGACAAATTAACAAAACAGATAAAAGAAAAGGAAGACACAGAGTACTATGTAATATGGAATAAGTGGTATGATTGGTTGGAGATTAGAAATAATAAATGAAAATAAACATGGAAAGGTCAAGAAAGGGAAAATGTGTGTATAATAATGTATAATAATGTATAGTAATAATATGTATTATTCTAAGTATGAAGTATAGTATGAAGGAAGAAAATGTAAATAAGAAACAATGGGACAACAAGGACAAATATTTTTTAAAGAAGAATAAGGGGGAAAAATGTAAATAATAGAAGATTACCGTTACGAAATTGCTGTTAAAAAAAAAAGAAAGGAGTATACACTGTGTGTTTATGTGTGTTATGTTTTGTTGTTTTAAAAAAATAAAAATATAATAATAATAAAAAAAAAAAGAAAAAGAAAATTGTCATAAATTGGGTCTGCTTTGACTTGATGACTGCAACGGCAGATGGCAGAAATTCCAGCCCCACTGTGGTTGTAAGTCAAGGACTACCTGTGAATAGAATTAAGCAGGGGGGGATTGGCCTGGATTTTGAGCCAAGCAATAAAGGGGCCACCTGCTTTTTGGCTCTTTGGTTGCCCTATGCGTGTCAGCCGGGGAAGGTCTCCTCCCTCTGGGCCTCCAGGCTGCTGGGCTGCTGGGCTGCAGGTTCCTCCCCAAAAGTTACACGGTTTTACCAAGGCTGGATCTGAACACAATGGAAAATCTAATACTAAACGTGAAATAGAAAACCTAAAGCCTCTGGATTTTTTTTCAGGAATGCAATTTCATGTAATTAATTTAATTTAATAATAATAATAATAATAATAATAATAATAATAATAAAAAAAGAATATAGTGAAGATATAGTTACGATTTACAGATTTGTCAATTTTACGGACCATTTCTAAAGTACTCAATAAATCAAATCAATCATTCCTGTATTGATTCCTGTGAGAAGAGCTTGCTAGCTGTAGTAACAGAAATAGCAAAATTAAATTAATTAAAAAGTATGTATAACAAAGTGCCAGGTATTTTTTAGTTATGTAAGGTTTTTCAGCTCAGAATTCCAAGAAACCCAAAAAGATTCTGAACATGAGGCTACTGAAAAGAACACAGTTTCATTCCTTTGATCAAAGCAATAAGCTGGGTATCCCAATCTCTTGTCACACACATGCTGCGAGACAGAGGAGAAAGAACATGCCCTAATCAAAAAGGTTTTTCCTTTTATAACTAATACATTTTTTTCTTAACATTGCAAGGTTTCTGCACATCTGAAGATTTCTGCTTTCGTTTGAATTTCCTTATCAAGCTTGTTGCAATTCTGCATTTCTAAGCTCTGAATACACAATAGCTCAATAGCTGGCAATTAGCCTAAAAACTTTCAGTTGTTACTTCCAGGCAG
Organism: Azemiops feae; assembly: GCA_023970755.1. NCBI lineage: Eukaryota > Metazoa > Chordata > Lepidosauria > Squamata > Viperidae > Azemiops > Azemiops feae. The sequence goes on from JALGBA010000955.1 coordinate 32,979, forward strand.
AAAAGCAAAGGGACACATTTTAAAACCTGTAAGGACCTGCCTTAATCCCTCTTCCCAAGAAAGCAGAACTCCTGGAACAGATTCATTCCAAAAGGAACTTTTATTAGGAGAAGTTGACAGCAGGCATAGAAGGCAGGATCTGAGAAGTTCCCATGCAAATCAATAGGTTAAAAGAGTAACTGGCAAACCCCACCCCAATAGTCCATCCGGTCAGTTCAAACGAGCCAATCTCCAGGTGTGAACCTGCTGTGGGAACAGGGTTGATAAGACGCTGTTCCCAAGGTTGTTAGGCTGTTAGGTCTTCACACTTCTTCTTCCATAGCTAGAGATAAGGCAGATGGTCAGAGGCATATTCCATTCTCACCCCAGACTGGCAGCAATGGAAATAGATCAAAGAGCAGGCAGGTAGAGAAAAGCGGAGAGGATACATTGTAGTGCCTATAGTAAAATGGAGAGGATACATTGTAGTGCCCATAGGTTCCCCCCTTCCCCCAGGAGTATGGCAGAACCTGTTGGAACATAGAATAAAGAAATTATTAAGAAATCACCCCTCCCAATAACTGGGTTCTGATATGCCACCCCCCTTAAAGAGGGAACAAGATAGGGAGAGAAAACACATATGGGTTAGTCCAGTTTGTCAGGGTATTTAGCATGAAATTTATTAAGTAATCTCGGGGCCTTGACATGTCGTTTATGGACCCACTCATTTTGAGAAGGTGGTAGATCCTTCCAAGCTATTAGGTATTGTGTGGAACCATGATATTTTCTAGAATCTAGGATTTCTTTGACATCAAAATGCTGCTCTCCTTCCACCATGATTGCAGGAGGAGGAGGGGGCTACAGCTGTCCTTAAGGGCAAGCTTAGTTCTCGTTTCAATAGACTGCTGTCAGAATCCAATTATATTTTATTTCTAGCTAATCTACTCTGAGAAAACCCAATTCTTACTCTCTTCTGGATTCTGTCATACTACAAAGGGGGGGGAGTAAAAACGGGTGTTTATGACTGGCATTCCTCCTATCAACTATAAAGTAACATCCTCTGTGGATTCCCTTTGAGAGTACTAACCATAACAATGCGGCCATCAGCCTTTGATCTCACTCCCTATGAAGCCTCCTTTTACCGGCAGCAAGGAAAAAAAAAAAGGGGAGGGGAAGATTGCAACGTTTGGGATCCGATGGATTTAACACCCAGCCATCTGCCAATTTGAATTGACCAGAAGGAATGTGGGGTGGGACTGCCTGGGAACACTTTAAAACATTGAATGATCAGGGCTGTCCCTCAGATCCTGTCTAGCATGCCTTCAGTCAGTTTTTCTTAATAAAGATTCCTGTTGGAAGAAACGTTCCAAGAGTTCTGTCTTCTTAAGATGTAAATTGAGGTGGGTCCTTACAACTACAGTGAAATACAGGGTGAACCTGTCTTAGCGTTTTGGGGAGTTCCAATTCTACTGTCACTGGATTTATTATCTGCTAAATGGGAAAAGGACCCACAAATTTCTGTCCTAACTTCTTTGATGGTTGTAGATATTTTAAATATTTAGTGGACAGGTATACTTTCTCCCCTACTTGGATGTGTTTTGGTTCTATTCGTTTTTTATCTGCTTGAATCTTGTATGCCTCTAAGGCTTTTCTCATGACTGTCCAGGTATTCTGGAGTTGTGCTATCCATTCCTTCAGAGAGGGGATGGTGGGCTCATTAGTTGGCAGTTCAGGCATCGGGTAGAAACTTTGTCCTGTTGTGACTTGGAACAGCATATACCCGGTGCTGGAGTGAATGGTATTGTTATATGCGACTTCTGCAAAGGGAAGGAGATCGGTCCAGTTGTCTTGCTGGTAATTTATAAAACATCTTAAATATTGTTCCAGTACTGAGTTTGAACGTTCTGACCCACCATTTGTTTGCGGATGGTGACTAGATGATAACTCCTGATTGTTCCCCAAATGTCCAAGAAAGCCTTCCAGAACTCAGACGTAAACTGCAACCCCCTGTCTGATATGATTCATTGTGGGGCTCCATGCAGATGATATATGTGTTGCACAAACAGCTTTGCTAGTGTATTTGCTGTGGGGATTTTTTGACATGGAATGAAGTGCACCTGCTTTGAGAACAGGTCTGTCACAACCCAAATGACAGTGTTTTCCCCACTCTCTGGTAATTCCACAATAAAGTCCATAGAAATCTCCCTCCAGGGTGCTCCTTCCAGGGGTTGCCACATCTGCAACAATCCTGGGGTCTTCCCTTGCCTTCATTTGGCTGTTTTGCAAATGGGACAACTTAACCACATAGCTTTCAATGTCCTTTTTTATCAAGGGCCACCAAAACTGCCATTTCATCAGGTGGAGGGTTTTTACAAATCCAAAGTGCCCAGCCACTTTGGAATCATGACAGAGGTGCATGATTGCAGAGGTGCAATTCCTCTGTGTATTCAGTCTCTGGCTTTTTGGAACATAGAGCTTTCCCCCCACCTAAGGCAATCTGTCATTCATTGTGCACAGGTTCTTATGGATTAAAACCCCTTTGTCTTTTTCTAAGACTTGTCTGAACTCCATCCCCGCCGTGCTCACTAGAGATTTGGGATTTTTTGTTTGCGCTCACTAAGTGACCGGTACCGCTAGTTGCCTTGATGGCATAAGTGGGTCTGTTATCTCAGTTTTGTACTGTTGTATTGTGGTAGTCATGACAGAGCATCTGCTAGGAAGTTCTTTCCCTCCAGTAAGTGTCTAATGGTGAAATTGAAATGATGGAAGTGCTGGGACCACCTCGCTTGTTTGGGCAATAGTTTCCTAGGTGTTTTTAGAGCCTCTAAGTTCTTATGATCAGTCCATACTTGGAAAGGGATTTTGTTCCCTTCCAGGAAATGTCGCCATGTCAGGAGAGCCCAACGAACGGCATAGGTTTCCTTCTCCCACATTGCCCATATCTATTCAGTTTCCGTGAGTTTTCTCAATGTGTATGCACAAATGTTGTAACTTCCCTTCGTTATTCTCCTGTAGTAATACTGCACCCGCTGCTCCCATCCTCCAGTCCACTCTTGGGTTCGATTTCATTAACCACGCCATCCTTAAAATAAGCGGGCATTCCATTCCATGGGTTAACAAAAGTTAAAGTCTCTATGTGATACCCTATGATGAGTTGGATGATCTGCATGGTGAGGGTGGCTGGAACTCCCCCTGTGATGGACCCATCTAACTGGCCAAATGAAATCAGCTTCTTCAGCCTCCTCACCGGGATTCCTAAATTCCCCACCAGGGTTGGGCTTATAAGGCAGTGGGTGCAGCCTGAGTCTATCAGGGCTCTTAATGAGACCTTTTCTGGCATCCCTGGGCTAAACAGTTCTACGGTTCTGGTTAGGGATGAGATGGGTCCACTTACTAGGGGCTCGTCCTCCGAGCTGCTATCAGAGGATTCGGGTGGTTTTCCTTTTGGGATTGGAGTTCCTCCCCCCTTAGTTGTTGGGGTTTGGACCTCGACAATCTCCACACTCTTCATGGCCATTTCCTTCGGCCGCTGTGGCTTTTCCTGGCTTTTCCCCCTCCGGCTCGGTCAGGTTTCTGCACAGGGGTCTTTGAGCAGCACGTGTCCCTCCTTCCCGCACTTGAAGCAGGCTGATGACCTCGGTGTTGCAGTGATGGTTTCACCAGCTCCCGAGCCCCCTCTGAGGGGGAACATCCCCAGGACTGCCCCAGGCATCACTGTCTGTGGGCTCGATCGATTTCGGCTTCTTTGGCCAAGATGTACCAATCATGGAGTTGGTCAGGATCCCCCCAGGGAATGCAGGTGTAGTACAGATCATCGTTCAATCTATCTTTAAAATGGCCCATTAGGACTTCCTCCAGCCAGTTGAGTTGGCTTGCCAAGGCTCGGAATTCCTCTGTGTATTCAGCCACAGGATGACAACCTTGCCTCACCATTTTTATGCATTCTCTAGCCTTTCAGTCAGCCAGGGGGTCCTCAAACCTCCTCAGGGCAGCCATGAAGTGATTGAAGTTCTGCAACTCCGGAGCTTCGGCATCGTGTAGGGTCACCATCTACTCAGCAGCCGCTTCCTCCAGAGCTATGGTTATGATTCTCACCCGCCCATGATAGCTGGGGATATCTCGACTGTATTATTTCCTATTGCTCAGGACGTGAGCCAGGAAAACCCCCAATTTTTGAGGCTCTCCATTGTACCCCCAAGGGCGGGAACTTCCATCCGGATCCATGGCCTCTCCTCTGTCTGGTCCGGTGCCCGTCTCTGCCAGCCAGTATGACTCGTGCTGGGGTGGCAGCCATGGCCACAGCTGCTGCAGTCTCTGAGGTGCTGGTGGAAGGGCCCAGGTTTGCGACCTTGCTCTCCGTGAACTCTTCTTCTGCCATGCCCGTGATTATTGAGCCCTGGCATGGATCCACCTTCTACTCCTTTAGGGAGTTGAAAGCGACCCTCAGCATATCGATTGCTTGTTCTAGGAACCGGCTAGAATGGGCTGGTCTCTTGTTCTCATCCTCACTGAGATGGAGTGACCTCTCCAACTCCTGCTTCCAGCCCAGCTGGTGACTGCCCCATTTGAGGGTCACTTTTCTGGCTTTCCGGTCCCAATCTTCCTTCTTTCCAACACCCATAGACCACCTCGGCTTATTCCAGTGCTTGGTGGCCATGGCTTCTTCGGAGGAACTGGAGGAGTGTGAACTGCCTCCACTTAGGCCAGCCTGCGGGGAAGCTTCCCCACCTAGGTCACCTTCTTGTTTCTTTGTGCCGTGGTTTGACATTGTTTGCACGGTCCCCACAGTAAGGGTCTTCCTTCTGGGCTGACCAAAATTGCAGATCCTGCCTAATGTAAGGACCTGCCTCAATCCCTCTTCCCAAGAAAGCAGAACTCCTGGGACGGCTTTATTCCAAAAGGAACTTTTATTAGGAGAAGTTGACAACAGACATAGAAGGCAGGATCTGAGAGTTTCCCAAGTGAATCAATAGGTTAAAAGAGTAACTAGCAAACCCCACCCCAATAGTCCATCCGGTCAGTTCAAATGAGCCAATCCTCAGGTGTGAATCCACTGTGGAAATGGGATTGAGAAGACGCCATTCCAAGGCTGTTAGGTTGTTAGGTCTTCGCGCATCTTCTTCCGCAGCTAGAGATAAGGCAGATGGCCGGAGGCACATTCCATTCTCACCCCAGGCTGGCATCAAGGGAAATAGATCAAAGAGCAAGCAGATAGAGGAAAGCAGAGAGGATACATTGTAGTGCCCATAGCTTCCCCTCTCTGCCCAGGAGTATGGCAGAACCCACAGGAACAGAGAATAAAGAAATCACCCCCTCCCAACAACTGGGTTCTGACAGAGAGTTCTCTTTATCCAGATTTATTGAGATGAAAGTGAAGGGACTTATAAGAAACATATACATATATTTTTCTCAGAAAGTGTCAGTCTTGCAAGTATCCTGGCTCTGATCTATTTGTGGCTTGAAAAGTGATAACCAGCACTGCAAATTGCACTGGGAGAAAAACCTGAAAGTCCTATAAGTTGTAATTCCACCTTCCAAATAAATGCCAAGTTGGTGACTTTGGGCCAATCACAAGGAGACACTGAGTTTGACTCCCAGGTGAGTCATGAAAGCCGTCTTGAGGACTTTAGACCAATCACCAGAACTCTCTGAGTTCTAGTCCCACCTTAGTACTTATTGGTTGGGGATGTGAAACTTGGAGAGAAGTTCTCAGAGTGCAGGGTCAGCTGATAAACCCCTGACTAAGGTGGGCTACCAGAATTAGGGTTTCCTAGCTCCTGAGATGGCTGAGTGTCCAATAGAGTGTGGTGTGATAGAGGAAAGTGAAATTGTGTGAAAACATCCTTTGCATTTTGGGCAAAGCAATAGGTCTGCTTGTGGGCAAACCAGACGCTTTTGTGTGTTTTCTGTGAATCTTTGACTGACCTTGGTCTGACCTGTTCTGTTCTCGACACAGGCATGGAGACGAGGCAGTTGATGCAAAAAGATGTTCTTTATTTGTGTACTTGCACTGAACAGAAGCAAGCGAAAGAATGGCAACATGCCCTTTTATACTTCCCCTGCAAGGGAAGGCTCAACCAATGAATGCAGGCCATTCTCCTGCCTCACGCATGTGCACGAGGCTGGAGACAGCCTGTCTGGGTCCCGGCCAACTTATGGGCTGCCCGGGTCTATACAACTGGTCCCGGGCAAACACGTGGTCTGCCCAGGCCTCTGCAGTTATCCTGCAGGTTGCCTGTGCCTTGCTGATTGACTCAGCAAGGCTCAGGACACAACACCCCTCCCCCCTAAGCTGGGACAACACTGGGGCAGCTATATCAGTACCATGTAACATTTGGCACATGCTACCCAGGCTGTTCCCGGTACCCTCGGGTAACCTGGTTTCCCGTGGACTCAAATTAATCCATGGTCTTTCAATTTTTGACAACAAGCGGCTCCTAGGGACCACACATACTCCTGTAACTATTTAGGCGGGGCCTTAATCCGCCCTGATCTTCGCGGATCCAAGTTAGGGCCGGGTGTGATGACATGTGGGGGAGTTAGTTTTGGTGCCTGGAGTGTTGACTCTCGGTCTGCGTACAACAAACCAGGACTTTGTCGCCCAGAAGACTCAGGGATTCTCCCTAACTGCTGACTGGCTGGGTCCACTAAACCCAAACCAGATTTCCTTGGGGGGGTCGAGTTCCCCAAGTTCCTTGGGGGGGTCAAGTTCCCCGAAGACCCTTGGAACTCCCCTTGGGAGCAATGTCCATCGGGCCCAAGGTCAGCAGTAGGGGTTCCCCGAGTAGCCGATTTACGGCCATTTGCCCTCAACCAGGGACCTCTGCCAGAGTCAGGAGCCGCCTCCATGGCAGAACTCCCTGCTTCTATGCCAAAGTCAGGATCTGCCTGCATGGCCAGACCCACATCTGGGACATTTGGAGACCCCTCTGCTAGGAGAGACTGTGATTCACAATCGTAATTGGGGTCCCCCTCCCCCCCCGAGAGCGGAGTCAGGGGAGTGATGCCGGCCGGGCAGCCACCAACGCAGCTGGTCAATGTGGCGCCAGAGGACACGCCCATCATCCAAGACCACTTCGTAGGACAACGGCACCAAAACCTTAGAGATGGCAGCAGGAACCCAGAGATGCCCCTGTCCATAGTTCCTGGTCCAGACCGGGTCACCCAGTTGAAGTCTCCTAGGTACCCGCGGCTGCGACACCTGTGAAGCCACCCGGTCTGGGTGGAGCCTGTCCAGCTTTGTGATGAGTCTCCGACCCCAGCGGAGTTCAGCTGGGCTCTTTCCAGTGGCTGTGCGTGGTGCGGTGTGTGAGAAGAAAATCAGCTAACCTGTGATGCCAGGGTCCTTGAGTGATTCTCTTTAATGCATCTTTAGTGGTGCGCACCATGCGTTCTGCCTGACCGTTGGTGGCAGGATGGAAAGGAGCAGATGTGGCATGCCGGATCATGTTGGCTTGTAGAAATGCCTGAAACTCAGAAGAGGTAAATTGTGGACCATTGTCTGACACTAAAACATCAGGAAGTCCATGTGAAGCGAAAATTCCTCTGAGCACCTGGATGGTCCTGGCAGTAGTAGTAGAGGACACAGGAACGACCTCTAGCCATTTGGAATGGCTATCCACGAGGAGGAGGAAGAATTGCCCCTGAAAGGGCCCAGCATAATCAATGTGAACGCGAGACCAAGGAGTGAGTGTCTCCTCCCACCTATGTACAGGGGCCTGGGGCCTTTCTGGCCGTGATTGCTGGCACACTTGGCATCCCTGAACCTGGGCCTCGATGTCCTTATCAAGACCAGGCCACCATAGATGGCTGTGCACAAGCGCCTTCATCCTCACTATTCCCAGATGTCCCTCGTGAAGAGAGAGCAAGACTCTAGTCCTCAATGAGGCCGGGATGATTACTCTGTTGCCCCACAGGACACACCCTTTAAATGTGGACAATTCATGCTTTCTGCGCCAGAAACTCTGGAATTCAGCACCAGGACACGTGTCAGGCCATCCTGACAACACACATGTCAGCACGTGTGCAAGCATGTGATCAGTGGCAGTTTCTGCAGCCACATCCGTAGCATTGAGGGGAGATTCTGGTAAGTCCTGAATGGACAGAATATGTACAGCTGGGGCAGGGTCTGCCTCTATCTGCTTGAGAGGTAACCTGCTTAGGCCATCTGCGTGGCCCATCTCAGTCTCTGGTTTGTGAACCAGTGTGTAGTCATATGCTGCTAAGAATATAGACCATCTCAGCATCCTAGGAGATATTATCTGGGGAGTTTGTTTGTTGGTTGTAAACAACCCTAGCAAAGGCTTGTGGTCTGTATAGACTGTGAATTTGCGTCCATATAAGAAATCATGGAATTCCTTTATGCCTGAAATTATTGCCAAGGCCTCCCTGTCAATCTGGGCATAATTTTGCTCTGCAGATGAGAGGGTCCTGGAATAATAGGCCACAGGGACCTGTGTTCCATCTTCCTTGAGATGGCTTAGTACTGCTCCTACTCCATAAGGGGATGCATCACAAGCGATGCACACTGGTAATTTCTCATTAAAGTGAGCCAGTACAGCATTTGAAGATAATAAGGCTTTGACCTTAGAGAAGGCTTCTTCATGGACCCTTGTCCATGTCCACAGAGCCTGTTTGTCTAAGAGCCTGTGAAGCGGCTCGGCCACAACAGCTTTGTTTGGCAGAAAGAAATGGTAAAAGTTCAAGAGGCCCAGGAAAGCCTGAAGCTCAGTTTTTGATTGGGGACTTGGGGCCAATTGGATGGCCTTAAATTTGGATTCCGCGGGGTGGGTCGATGTGGAACCCCAAGAACTCGGTGGATGGCACAACGATCTGACACTTGTCCTGCTGAAGCTTCAGCCCAGCTTGGCGGAACCTCAGCAAGACAGCCCTCAGCCTTTCGGCTAAGTTTCCTGATGACTCCCCTGCAATGAGGATGTCATCAAAATAGGGGCAGACCCCTGGAATCCCTCGGAGCATTCACTCCATCACCCCCTGGAATATGCCAGGGGCTACATTTACCCCAAACTGCAGCCTCTTTACTTTAAATGCACCTCTGTGCATGACTATGGTCTGGGCTTCAGCAGTCGCCTCATCAACCGGCAATTGTTGATATGCTTGAGCCAAATCAAGCTTAGCAAAGTACTTCCCTCCTTTCAGTGAGGCCAGAATGTGGCTCACCATGGGCACAGGATAAGCATGCTGCTGTAAGGCCTTATTCAGCGTGCACTTGTAGTCCGCGCAAATTCGGACTTCCCCATTGGATTTTAAGGGAGTTACTATGGGGGTTTCCCATGGACTAGAGTCCACAGGTTCCAGGATGCCCTGTTGGAGCAGTTTGTCCAACTCTGCATCAATCTTACTTTTTAATGCAAAAGGCACCCTCCTAGGCTTGACCCTTATGGGTGAAATGCCTGGATCCAATTTTAATATAATGGGAGGCCCCTTGTATGATCCAAGTTCCGAGCTGAACACATCTGCACACTCCTTGCAGACGCCTGCAAGACTAGCCGTTTGCAGCTGGTTCAGACCGGTCACCTGGATCCCAAGTGCCTCGAACCAGTCGAGTCCGATGAGACTCGTTCTGTCCCCCTCGACAACGACCACATCCAATGCACCCGTGAAACCCTTTCGCTGTACACTGACCGTGGCTTCCCCTTTTACTCTTACTCTCATGTTTTGAAAATCAGTAAGGACAAGGTTGGAAGGCCTGAGCTTTACTCTCGAGCCACTCCGGAAGCAAACCTTATTGAACGTATCCATTGAAATAATAGACAATGCGGAGCCTGTATCCAGCTCCATAGTCAGGGGAACTCCCTGCAACTTCACATCAAGATGGAGCTTTTTCTTGAGGGGCCTATGCGTTCCAGTCTTGAATACCCCCCTCCTAGATGCGCAAAAACCCACCCTGTTTTGGCTGGGGACCTTGCTACCTTTCAGAGGCAATTCTGGGGACCTGTTCTTAGGGCGGGCCATGCAGGCCGATGCAATGTGGCCTTGCCTTCCGCATGCTCAACAGATGGCGGAACGGAACCGGCAGTCGGCCCTCCTGTGGCGTACTCTACAGCCGAAACATCGAGGGGATGCAGGCGGTGGCCCCCTCCGATCCGGTCGCCGTCTCTCCATCGCTGGCTGGATCTTGTCCACCTCGTCCTCCTCGGACTCTTCCCCTGAAGCCTCACGGGCGGCCTCCTGGTGGATCGGGACGGTCACCGGATGACTCTTCGACGACCGCAAGGCCTTCACGGCACCTCCGGCTGCTTCTTCTGCTGCGATCTCTCGGAGAGCATCTTGGAAAGTGACGTCCGTTCTCGCAAACAGTTTCTGCTGTACTTCGCGGCTCTGCAACCTGCACACCAGTCTATCTCGAAGCCTTTCCTCCAAGTCTTGGAATGCGCAAGGGTGTGCGGCCTGCCTCAAGGCCGCGATGAAATCTGCAGCTGACTCACCTGGCCATTGGTCCCTCTGTTTGAATTGATGCCTCCACGTGATGATCGAGAGCTTGGGCTCGAAATGCTCTCGCAGCATCTTTTTCAAATCGGCATATGCGATTGATTCCAATGGTGCCGGTGCGACAAGGTTCTCCACTATTTCAAATGTCTCTTGCCCGCACACACACAGTAGGGTAGCCGCTTTCAGGCCATCTTCCTGGATCTTATTTACTCGAAGGTAATTCTCAATGCGAGCTGCATACGAGCTCCAGCGTTCAGGATGCGCGATGTCAAATTCGCCCAGACGGCCCAGCTTGGACATCTTCAACTAGATGGCCTCGTCCATGCCTCTCGCCATCAGGAATCAAGAAGGGGTCCGATGAAAGCCAAGCCCGCCTCCAGTGTATGTATGCTGGATGGCGGCTGCTCCTCCTGGACGCCGTGCTTCTTCCTGGCCTGGGTGAGTAGGCCTACTTCTGTTTCTTCGGGATTCCCCACGGCGAATCCCACCTTCGTCGCCAATGTTCTGTTCTTGACACAGGCATGGAGACGAGGCAGTTGATGCAAAACGATGTTCTTTATTTGTGTTCTTGCACTGAACAGAAGCAAGCAAAAGAATGGCAACATGCCCTTTTATACTTCCCCTGCAAGGGAAGGCTCAACCAATGAATGCAGGCCATTCTCCCGCCTCGCGCATGCGCACGAGGCTGGAGACAGACTGTCTGGGTCCCGGGCAACTTATGGGCTGCCCGGGTCTATACAACTGGTCCCGGGCAAACACATGGTCTGCCCGGGCCTCTGCAGTTATCCTGCAGGTTGCCTGTGCCTTGCTGATTGACTCAGCAAGGCTCAGGACACAACATGACCCATCAAAGCTTTTTTTTACCTGCTTAAATTGGAATTTGCAACACGATTTAATTTGCAATTAGAAGCCATTTTGAAACCTTGGATGGATTATCAAATCATCAGTAACATGCCTCACGAATGAAGATGAATGTACGTGTCCCAGGATAATGTTGCAGGATCCAATCTGGGTCGGTCACTGGGACCAGAGGTTTGGTCTTCTAAGCTTTTGGATTCATGCTGGAGCCCATCCTCGGGGAATTTCTCTCTGCCAGAATGTGTGCTTTGGCCCATTCAATGCATAGTATTTATGTGGTGCCTGGTTGTGTGTGTCTTTTTAGTTGTTGATTGGAGTGTTGATGGACGACTATTGTTGTTGGCTGTTATTTCCTTGTGCTGCCAAGTCCTTGCCTCCTAAGCACCAGTCTGAAAGCTCTGAAGATTAAACCTTTGGTCCCAGTGACCAACCAAGATTGGATCCCGCAGTAATATGTGTGGTTGGATAACTTCTGTGGATTCAAGTTTCTAGAAACCAAGATGTTCCTACCCTTACTCAGCCCCTTATTGGAGCTGGATAAATACTCAGAATTTAATGCTCATGCCACAATCAATGATGTGGCTGCTTTTAAACAGGATCCCTTCAATCTCCTCCTGGGGGAGGGTCTCAAGGTCCTCTTTCTCTGAGCATCACCCACCCTTTCATAGAAAAACCCTGCTTGGAATAGGAGTAGGAAAATTCTTTATGTGTAAATTGTAGAGTGGAAAGCCCCTGAATATCATTAGATGTTGCTGTTTTATTTCTCTGGATGATGAAAGGAAAAAAAAATACAGTGGGAATTTCTTAAAGGTGGATACATAAATAACAACAACCCCAAACTGAAATTGTACACAGCTCTTGTGATCAACACTTTCTCTACCGAGGATTCTACCAGGATATCAAGAAGGAACCATATAATAGTAATGAATATTTGCCTCCCCAGCTGAGAACAGGTCAAATCCTGCATTCCAGGTCATTCTGCCACTCCAATGGTTCTCATGGAGATTATCAAACAGCATGTTTGGAGCTGGGTTCCCACAGCATCCATCTCACCTCTTTTCCTACTCAATGCATTTCTCACATACACTTTTAGCCACTGTCAATAGAAATAGTTGCTCAAATGATTTCTTAAAATGTGTCATGTTCATTGGCAGTTGCTGAACAGCAAACTCCTCTGAATGTCTTTCATGAAGTTCTCTTTAGCAAGATTTACTGAGCTGAAAGGGAAGGTAGTAATTACAGTCATTCAATCATTTCCCATTTTGAAACAAGTAGATATGATTTTGACTATTAAAGTAAATCTTACAATTATTTAAATATCATAGTGGTTATTATGTCTCAGGTTTTTACATTTATTCTGGCTGTAAGCTGTTCCTTTATGTTCAGGTCTGGCCTCAGAAGGATAATGTAGCACTTGGGGATGAAGATGCAGACCAGCAGACCAGCACTGGAGGCCAAGATGGAGAAAACCTGAACACCCACCATGTATTTCCCTTTGGTGCTCAGGTAGGTGGGCACAAAAGTCACCCAGACACTGCAGAAGACCAGCATGCTGAAGGTGATCAGCTTGGCTTCGTTGAAGGCCCTAGGCAGATTCCTGGCCAGGAAAGCCACCGTGAAGCAGATGGCAGCCAGGAAGCCCGTGTAGCTGAGGGTGAGGAAGAACATGACAACAGCCCCTTCGTTGCATTGCAGGATGATCTCTCCAGGCTGAGAGTGGAGGTCAGAGTCAGGGAATGGGGGAGAAACTCCCAGCCAGATGGAACAGATGATAATTTGGACAGCAGAAGAAGAAAGGATGATGGAGTTGGCCAAACTCTTCCCCAACCATCTCTTTGCTTGGTTTCCTGGTTTTGTGGCCAGGAAAGCCAGAACCACCGTGATGGTTTTGGTCAAGAGAGAAGAAATGGCAACCGAGAAGATGAGACTGAAAACTGTTTGTCGGAGAAGGCAGGTGGCTTTCCTTGGTTGACCAATGTAGAGAGAAGGAGACAAGAAGCAAAACAGGAGGGAGACCAGGAGGATGTAGGAGAGGTCCCGGTTGTTGGCTCTGACAATGGGAGTTTCTTGATATTTAATGAAGATGATTAAAACAAGGCCTGTGGTTAGGAACAAGAGTAGTGCAAAAAAGACCAGGATGATGCCCAGATGTTCTTCATAAGACAGGAAAGTTATACCTTTGGGGATACATTGCACTCTATTCTCATTTGCATATTTATCATCTGGACACTTGGTGCATTTTTTTGTATCTGAGAAAATCAAAAAGTAATATTTCTTTAACATTCTATCCTTTTATCTTACAAAACACATTCTTGAGATAACAACTGATACCAAGAGCATTTTCCAAGATGTATTTCTAAACAAATTCATAGATAAGAATAACAGTATAATTATTTTAAATATATATACTTCCATATTCTTCATTGTAACCCACCTTCCTGAGTGGAGATGGTTCCCTCTGGACAAGGAATGCAGTCGTAGCAGCAAACTGGCTCTCCTTCTCGAGCCCTCTTGACAAATCCAGGATGACAATTTTCCAGACATTTGGACTGAGGCAGAGACTAAGGAGAAAAAAGAGGAATGACAAAGAAAATGTGTTAGGACTCACCATCCATGGGAAATGGAGGTAGAATGTTAGACAAGTAAAATATGAAATCTCTGAGTAATATATTTCAGGACAAAGAAGAAGCGTTCCTGTCAACACCACAATCTCCAGCACTTGATGGCCTCTCTCACCAATTTTGTATAGATAAGAAATCAGAGGGGACACAAAAGGGCCATCATCTATGTCCAAAAGAATTGTCATCCCAGATCCCAGGTTGTCTGAATCAGCTTAGAACATTGTCCCATATTACATCTGAAAGAAACTTTCTTCATTACTACTGAAGTCTCCCAAGCAGTCTAAGAAACTATCATTCCCCACATTCATTTCTCAGTGAAGGTCATCCACCATGGCAACTAGGCTTAGCTCACTGGCAATGTCTCCTATGGCTTTGGAAAACAGGAAAAAGGCGCCAATATTTCACCCGCCTTTAGCCATGAAGGACCATCTTGGTTGATAATAAGTCTCTCTCTTTCAAAACTCCCTGGGTGCTGAAAGATGAAATTCAGCTTGGGGAGAACCCTCCAGGTCCTGATCTTCAGATCTGCTGCTACATCTCCGTTTTGGTCCAAATACAGAATAAAGGTGGAAAGATTGCAAAACTCATTCTTCGCCAGAAAGGGATGAAACTAAAATGGAAACTGCAGAAATGTTAAAAGCAGAAATTTCGGTTTCTTATCTAATGTGGTCCTTTCATGTTTGAATCTTTCTACATTTATCTGACTTGCAAGTATTCTTAGCTGGAAGGACAAGAGTTACCATTATCTTCCAAAGAGAAAAAAAAGATTCAGCAAAATTTGTCAATCATATATCAATAAAACAAAATTGTCAAATTTTGTATATATGGAACATTACAGAGTAGTCACAACACAACTGAACAAATAAACCAGTAAAGAGATTGTTTATAAGCTCCTTGAAAACAACAGGTTGATTACTAGTAAGCATGGACTTGTCTAGAAGGAAGTTCCCAGGCTAATCTTCTCCCAGGTAAGCAGATGGGAGATGTGGCTAGACTCTGATTCTAATTTGTTGTAAGGCTACATTAACTGGATCCTGCGAGTCTGAAAGCACAACTCTCCCACCAACAATTTTTACATCCTGAAATGTTAGGCAAGACCTTCCTGACGTTCTTTCTCTCCTTGTTATGCAGCTGAGGGCTCCCCTCCTTCATGTTGGATCACTTCTAGTCAGCCTTTCTTCCCCCATCCCCAAGGCCATTCCCACATGTCATTATACTCTTTCAATAGGCTGTGGGAATGTTTTTGATGTAACTTGATATCATCAAAGTATTAACAAATATCTTCATGAAATCATGGTTAGAAATTAGTCAAGTGAGAATTGGATGGGATGGTCATTAAGTGGAAAAAGACTAATAAAAATGTTCTCAAATAATTTTCAGTATTCCACAAAGAACTGGGAGATACAAATAACAATTATTCCTTGCTCATCTATTCTTCAATGTATTCATTAATATAGGCAGATAGAATCAATAATTTATGATTTTGTGATGCATGATTTATTCTAACTCTTAGATAAAGCTAATAAGATTACTTTTTAAAAATTCCCAGCTTCCAGGAAAAAATATCATTTCTCAATAGAAAGAGGTGCATAAATAAAAACCAGTAGAAAAAATATCTGATGTTTAGCAATTTGGACTTGACAAACTATAGTATCTGACATAAGGACAGGTGGGTGGGAGCTCCAATGTGGATCGATCATTAAGGTTTCATTTGTTCTTTTTGATATTATTATCTATGTATGCTGGTCATTGATTATAATAAATTGGTGGCAATAACTAATTTATTAGAGAAATAATCATTTAATTATATAATTAATTTGATAATTTCATTAAGGATGCACTGGAAGAAGGATGAAGGATAAAACCTGACAAGAATCATTAAGGAAATAAGCTGTTGGAAATTCATGTTGTTCTAATATAATTATAAGAAATTTGTAATGAATTTGTATACAATGATGCACTATTGGTATTTAATATCTGATATATTGTCAAAGATATATAAAGGTATATAAGATATATAAATATTTGTTGGAAATGTAATTGTAAAGAAAATACTTTTTATCACATGTGGTTGACTTGTGACAAGGCAAAGAAATATGGGGGCCAGATTTATAGTGTGTTTCCATTCAGAAGATTCTTAAAATAAGTATACAATTGAAACCAAAATGTTTTCTTTTAGGACTATTGGATAATGAATTGGGGGAAAAAATGAGCTTTTTAAAATCATATATGCTAACTGACATGAGAATCTTATGCACCCAAAAATAGAAAGAGGCGTCAACTCTCAGAATGGAAGAATGGATGGAGACATTGATGGAATACATATATATATAATGTTTTATCAATAAGAATAAAATGCAAAACGAAGAAAACAGAAAAACATACATCCAACAGTAATAAAAACAAAACAAAACAAATGTGTACAAAAAAGAGAAAAAAAATAACACAAACAAAAATTAAGTCTAACATTAATGATCCAAAAAAATCCACCCTGGTTAGATGCTGGAAAGTTTTCAGACATGGAAAAAAAGAACTCAGTTACAAGAGAGGAAATTCTGGCTGAATGAGAGGGAAAAAAATCCTAAAAAGGCAGAGCCATTTTAGAGCTGAGCCAGAGAATGAGAGTCTCCCCTTCATGCAAAGACCGAGCAGCCCTCGGTCAGGAAAACTGGAATTCCTTGCAGAGAGGAGGGGTTGGGATAGATAGTCTCAGGGGCTCCTTCACATATATGAAGGTAAAATTCAACAATGCTAATCACAAACCCATAAAGACAGGTATTTATTTAAAAATGCATATATCCTTTTAAAAATAAGCAGTGTTTAATAGGAAAACATATCTGTCATGAATCCACTCTTTGGAATATTGTTCTATGAATGATTAAATTGGCCAAACCTCTTGCCCTTTTGTCCCACAAAGAGATTCAGGTGATTCCTCTCTATCTCCTTTCAATACTTTTTAAAAAGTAACTAAGTTTGATGGATCCTTCTCAGGATCACTTACCTGCCATGGCTGCAGCCTTGGAGCCGCCAGCCTCTCTTTCATCTCCTTGCTTCTCCTCCTGGATCTGGAAGAATAGGCAGTGTTCAAGGCGTGGGCCAGAGTGTTAATGAAACTGTACATATAGGGGTAATTTGGGAATCGGATCCTGTTCCTTTTCTCCTGGGTCTCCAGTGGGGCTTTCTGGGTGCATCTTCTCTGGCCTTTGACAGAAAAGACATGCTTTGAAGGAGAACAGTAAAAATAGTGATCTTCAATCTGGGGTTCCAAAAATATAGAGGGCTCAAAAGGATAATATTTTTGCCTATATTTCTCCTGAAAAGCAAAGGCCCAAATACTATGGACATATTTGAGAAGTCTGCTCCTTTTAATCATCAACTGACCCAAGACTGACATGATCCAGACTTTCCCTTCAATGAGTCCTGGCAAATCTTCAAGTGTTGAATGGAAAGGGAGAATTCTGTCCCAAATGGAATCATATTCCATGAAGTGAACAAAGACATTGACTTGTCTCTACTGAGAGAGGGCATCCCTGAGGGCTGCTGTATGTTCAGTGTTTGAAACTTGTTGTGCTATAACAACACAAATTCCCTTCCTGACAAGCATTGGAGTTAAAGTCCTCATGAAATTCTCCCCATTCTGTGTGTCTGAAGAAAAGAGGCCAATCAAGGTCCATCTGAAATGGAGGAGCAGCTGGACAATTGCTGGGTACTGGATCCCTTGTTTGGGGAGCATCAGGTGGAAAAAAGGGAATTGACTTTTATCAGTCAGAATCGCTGAAACAGGCTCAACGCTGATCTGAAAAAGCAGTGAAGAATGCTGGGTTATATTTGGGTCAAATCAAGTCCCAAATACTAATTTTAATAACTCCTTCTTGCTTCTCATCAATATATTAGAATAATATATTGTTGACTAGCCTTTAAGTCATATAAAATGCATAATGTAAAACACAAAGCATTAATAAGTCTGTAGAGAAATAGAATGCAAGAATAAATTAAGAAAGGGTAAGGATAAAGAATATAAATCATTTCTATATCACACCTACAATTTGCCACAATAAGACCCACATATCCAGATATTAACTGAACTGTTTTGCTCAAATAATGGGCTGAATTATATGTAATTGTTTTTAATTCTGACACCCCAGGGTATGTTATATTAATGTATGGATTCCAATGGGTTATTTGTGTAACCTATTTGTCCAAGATACTGATCTCTCTCTTCCTAGATAATTGACATTCCAGTAGTAGATGTGTTGTCCAGTTGATCTAGAGAAAGTGAGATCACATCTCCTAATACAATTTGTCAGTTGTACAATCCAAGATGCCTTTAACTGAAATTTTACAGTTCTAACACAGGGAATTTTGGGAGTCTGTCAGATTCCATAGCTTTAATTGTACACTAATAATTATATGCCCTGATTTTAAACAAAGGACAAATTGTTTAAATTCCCAAATCATATCTGAGGGCAGCCGCTGAAGGCCTTTTGTCCATCTCCAAGGTCCTCCTCAGATGCTGTGACTGAGTTTGTTCTAGCAGGGATATATCTTAAGCACCACACTTCAGTTCAGTTTAAGGGTTATGGGGTAACTTTAGCATTATATACTTTAATTAATGGAAAGGAAACTGGATAGCTTTTTTTTAAGTTTAAGTAAAAAATTCACTCATACCCTTTCTCTAAATGGCTCCTTTGATGATGTGGGAAGCAGTGAAAAATTGCCCAAAGAGAAACGAAGGTGTCACTTGCTCTATTGGCTGAGAATCCAATGGACATCTAATGGCTATGATGTTGTCTTCCAAAAATCCTAACTTTTGACTTTGATTTATCAACAATCACTGAATGATTATATCAGTGGGAGTCAGGTTTTCTTAACAGCTTATACAATCCAACTTACAAGTATGATAATAGTATCACTTTATCAGCATAAATCTGGGTGTTTAGCATGTTAAACATAAGCACTTCAGGATCCTTCATTATTCCAAGTAAGACATGAATTTCTAGACTGAATAACAAGCATTCAAATATGCATCCTTCCCTTCCCCCTTGGTAAGTATCGGTCCTTCTTCACGTGGCCCCATTGAGCCCAAACCTCCCTCTCAAACAAGGGCTTGGAGAAAGGGCTTGGATCAGGGCCAACAGTCGGAGCTCCATTTTGAGGGCAATCAATTCCCTCCATAATATTTCTCCATTTACTGTGCCAGATGCTGCTCTAACATCTATGAAGCCAGCAAAGTGTGGTTTACCTGACTGACATATTTATGATTAGATATTACAAGACAAATCTGTTGTCAATATTAGATTTTTTTTTTAAAATATATTTTATTAGATTTTTATAGGGGTGAAGGGGTTACATCAGAGTGTTTAGGAACCACCGTGGAGGTGGGTATATTAAACATCCAAAAGAGAAAACAATCACAAATATATAGTCCAAATCAATTCATTTAAAATTCCCTCTCTAATTCCCTCATTTAGTCTTGCATATTCAAATTGATACATTTCTAAATAAGCTTCAAACAATCCTATCAAATATCACTCACATTTCAATTCTAAAGATCCATGTCCTGTTTTTAAGCTTTACTAACTTACAGTTACCATATTCCAATTAGCCTTAAATAGACATATTATTAACACTTCGGGTGTCCTTTTTTTTTTTTTTTTTACATAATAATTCTATCTGGTATATTATTCCCGCAGTAATATTCTTATATTTTCTTCATTAATACCATTTCTTCTCTTATCACCCATCCCTCTTATTCTTCTTCCATTACAAAATAATTATCTTGTTTAGAATAAAAATATCAAACCAACAAATAGATTTCTATCTAATTTAAGTATATATTCTATCAATTCATCTATGTCTATAAGAATCTTTTTAACCCAGTAAATAAAGTTTACCTCTCCAATAGTTATCATATCTAAAACAAAGTATTATTACAAAGGGTATCCTCTTAGAAAATTCACGTGTTCCATTAGTTATTAACTCAGTCAAAAAGTCAAAGCCTTTTTAAACCCATTAAATAAAACTTTAAAATACATTTTTAAATCTAACTCTAGGTTTTTTTCTGTGCCATATCGGTTTCCATAATAAAATTCCTGCATCATCAAATCACAATATTAAAAAGTCCATATTCTTTAACGCTTCAAATTGGTCAAAGTTCTCTTTCCTTTCTTCTAGTAGCCTTAGGATGGTAAAAGCCGTTTTATTCCATGTTATGTTTGCCAGTTGTTTATCCACCTTATCACAATTTTCAATAACTTGTATCTGAGTGTCAGTCTCTGTTGATGTTAATGCTTCAGACATCTCCGTTAAAGTTATTCTTTGATCATCAGGCTTCTCCATAGGTTGCGTTTGGAGTTGTATAAAGTTAGTTTGTTCTTTGGTTTCCACAGTTTCTCTCAGTGTAGTTTCATAGTTGAGTTGTTGACGTGGTTCCTCTTTAGATTGTACATATTGTTCACTAATCTCTTTAGCGCCAATCTGCTTCTTCTGCGCTGTTTTTTGGTCTATAATTTGATCCGTCAGAGTTTGAAAGTAAGAGTTCATATCCTCTGTGGCTTCCAGAATTTTTTCCAATATGAGCTCATAGTCCAGCTGTGTGTTAGGTTCCATATCAGTAAAAAAAGATTTTTTAATCTTTCCAAACAAATGTTCACCTCCAATTTTCAATAGACCAGATCACCACACAGCTGTTTGTTATCTTACACTTATCATCTTTTGAAGGTCAAAGCCATCCCCAGCCATGAAAGAAAAAATATACAATTGCAATATCACTTTTCGTCACAAGATGTCCTCAGCAGACCATAAAATCTTTTTTTTTCCAAGTTAATAGATTTTTTATTTTTCGTGTTGAAAAGGATGAAAAAAGGCCTCTCCAAAGTAATAGATGCGTAGTTATAAAAATAATAGTCAAGAATAAAATGTTTTCAGGTCCCCTCAGTATTCCAGAATTTAAATAGTCCATAAAAATTAACTGGTTTTTTTTTTTTCAAAGCTGTTTTTCCTGAATGCCCAAACGCTGCTCCCTCACAGCAGGGAAGTAATTCAAGCACAAAAGCTTTTGACAGGAGAGTGATTAGGGAAAGAGGGGGTAGGAAAGGTCTCGCCCGGGTTCTCCACGGGGGTTCTGTACGCTTAGTTGTTCTTCTGGCTTTCGGCTGGTGCAGCGAAGTGATCGTCCATTTTGCTGGGCGATCTTTCCTCCGACGGCCCTAAGAAGCTAGCTCGAACTAAGGAAGGAGCTGCCGCCCTTCCCCAGTCAAGCGGGGGCCTCCCCAAATGGTGGTCACCTCTACGGGGCGACTTTCGACCCAGTTAAGGGTCTACCGGTGGAGGGAAAGCAGCCGGTAGGAGAGACGGCTCTCTCCGTGCGACTGCACGTGCCGCGATCCGGAACCGGAAGCCCGTCAATATTAGATTATTAATTTATGCATTATTTATTATACAAATTTATATAACTTTTAACTCATCTAAAACCTTATTCTTCTAGAACAAATGCACTTTTCTTCTACCCAAACTCAGATGTGTATATGTATACACACACACATAAACACAAACTACTACTACTACTACTACTACTACTACTACTACTACTATTGCCAACTTCATCTAGATATGGTAGGTATTAATTACATGTGAAAATGAACATGCCAATAAAGGGTCCCACAACTAGGCATATTTATTGAATAGTTGAACAGCTGATAGAAAGTCCTCTTCAGAGACCTTATTGCTCTTCAGGCTTTTTATGATAAAATTGAACATGAACATAATAGACTAAAACATAGCTGACATGTTCACTAATATGGCAAAAAGCAGCTCTTGAATTGCATAGAGAAGATGTGTTTGCATCTATCACTCATCCAACACACTCCTATCACTTTGTCAGATAAAGAAAAACACACACAAACCTGTGAGATTTTGTAGGTGCCTAGTAATGTTGACAGCTGGATGGAGATGTCCCTGCTAGCCCCATCAATAATAGTCAGAAGGCTGTCCTTCCTTCCACAGCCATAGTTGGGGACATTGGTTTCCCCAGTGGAGAGAATGTCCAGCAAGGCATCTGAAGTGCATAAAGTGCTCATAGAGTTGTCATGAATGTTGTAGCCAAGTGTGAGATTGTGCAGAAGCTGGCAATTTTTATTGATAAGTTGAATAGCAAAAATGAAGCGTAGGGTTTTTGAATAATCAAAAGAAAGCCTACTGTAAAAAAAAATGTTCATGTTATTATCATAAACAGCAACAACAAATTCTTTTTTTTAAAAAAATTAAATCTCCTTGTCTCCATTGATCCTACTGAGCCTTAAGCCAACATGGATCCAAAAACCTAGGATCAGTTGGTTCAGTAGTCAAGTGACAAACCCAAGATTCTACAGAGGGGAAAATAGTTTTTTTTTTTCAGCCCCATCTTTGGATCTGAGTCTCTTCCACAAAATAAGACAAAAGAGGGAAGCCATGGAAATAGAAATCGTTCAGAAAATTCAACAGGTCCTGCAATATAGAACCAGGTGACATCAGAAGAAAAGAAGGAGAGTGTTAGAACTTCAAATGG
>JALGBA010000956.1:0-102313 GCA_023970755.1 Azemiops feae
CCCGCTTGCTTCTGGGCAACCTCAGTCCCTGTGGGGGGCCTTGCATTCTTTTCCAGCACCGGCATCGCTTAATTAAGAGCAGCCCAAACAATAAGGTCCGGTCGATATAAAACGAGGATAAATTTCAGGGTGTTTGGCAGAATCCGCCCTGCCGCCTCTCATGTCCCCAAAAGTGTCGAGGGTGTATGTGTGTCTCTCTCTTTTTCTCTTGTTCTGTCTCTCTCTTTTGTTCTCTCTTTCCCTTCTCTCCTTTCTCGTTCTTTCTCTCATCCTCTCTTCTCTCTCTCATACTTCCTTTCTTTCTCTCCCTCTCTCCTCTCTGTCTCCTCTTTCTCTTTCCTCATTCTCGCCCTCGCGTTTTCTCGTTCTTTTCTTTCCTCTCATTCTCTCCCTTCTCGCTCTCCGTTCTCTCCTCTCCTTTCTTTCCTCATTCTCCTTTCTCGTTCTCCTTCCTCTCCTTTCTTTTGCCCTTCTTGTTCTCATTCTTTCCTCTTTCTCTCCTTTCTCGTTCTTCCTTTCTTTTGCCCTTTTCTTGTTCTCCTCTCGTTCTCTCCTCGCTCTTTCGTTCTCTTGTTCTTTCTCTCATTCTATCTCCTCTCTCTCGTTCTCTCCTCTCTCTCTCTCTTTCTCTCTCTCCTCTCTCTCTCTCTCTGCCTTTCCACCTTCTTCCAGGCCTCTGAAATCGGCAGGATCCGAACTCCCAACCAACGTGTACGTTCAGATCGAGGACCAACAGAAGGCCGAGGCGCCGGCAACCAAGAAGGAGGAGGTTTCTGAAGAAAAAAAGCTGCAAAAGAGACTGGCCGAATGTCAGCAAAAGTCACACCAGGTATCTCTGCCCCTGGGAAGGAAAGCGAGATATTTCATTTATTTAGTTGTTTTATTAAATTGATATGACGCCCTTCTCTCCTGTAATGTGACTCTGGGCAGCTTATATAGGGTGACTTTGGGATTTCCATAGCTATCTCAGAACCATTTAACGGGTTGTAGAAGGTTACAGATCTAGCTAATAAGAAAACAGCCCTGGATCAGAAAACATGTGGTCATGTTTTAGCCTTTTATCCAGGTCTTTGCAGCTGAGAACATCACAAAAGGAACTTTCCTCCCCCTGAGGAAAGTTTTTTTGTGGCTGGGCCGAATTATTTGGTATAATTCGGATGCATTTTAATCCAAATATCACCTGACCCATTGCTTCGTTAATTTCTTTTTAACAATTTTTGTTGCAATGGCTTCGCAGTTGGCCTGTTTTTAACAACAGAGTTGGAAGGGACCTTGGAGGTCTTCTAGTCCAACCCCCTGATCAGGCAGGAAACCCTCTACCATTTCAGACAAATGGGCTGGCTGTAATTTTAGGACCCTCCCACCCCCAGGGGTGAGGACCAGTTCCTTCCATCTCACCCCAGCTCCCAAACAGAACAGATTTGTCTGGGATGGTAATGAGGCCTCCTGTCTCGGCAGGGGGTTGGACTAGAGGACCTCCAAGGTCCCTTCCCACTCTCTTAAGTGGAATTTAGGTCTGCCTGGCGGCTGTGAGGTCCCATCCCTGCCCATTTCGAAAGGCGAGAGGCCAACAATCTCAACTTCGCTACCACTTAAGTTGTTAAGCGTGGAAAGTGGGAATCTGCTGGAGAAAATTTTAAGAAGGCATCGGTCAGTTTTAGGCCTGTCTGAAGCATCGCCGTGGGGACAGAAACCCCCTCTGCTTTTTCTCCTCCAAATATCCCGAATTTCTAGTGAGTCAGACAGGATTTCTCCTGTCATTTTGAGCTTGCCTGCTCAAAAAAAAAAAAACCACAACTTTTAACTATCTGGATTCACCATTAAAAAATTGAGGATTCTTTTGCCAGACTTTGCTCGGCTAGAGGCTTCGTTTCTGTAACCAGGACCCCCAAATCTTGGAAAGGGTGATGGGGTGATGCCATCCCTCCTCCCCCTTCGGGGCTCAGAGTGACTTGTGGCAGACCCACAGGGCAAAGGGTAGCCAGTGGGATGATGCAATTAGCACCAGAATTAATCTCCCCCCCCCCCACTGCTTCTTGGGTTTGCAAGGATCCACAAAGAACGGCTGGCAATTTGCAGCTTATTTCCTTTGCGGTTTTTCTAGACTTTGGAAAAGACTTTATAAAGTTTTGCCTTTCCTGTTTTGTTTTTTTTTAATTTAAATAAAGCAACCTTTTGAAGACCTTAAGGTACGTCCAGGTTTTTCACATTTATTGTGTGTCCAGTTCAGCAATAAACTCAAGATCAGAAGGGGCCGTCAAAGTTTTTTTCTGCATGCAGAAAAAGAGACTCTACTTTTCAAGACGCTTCCTCCATCTTCTCTAGAGAAGGACCCAAATTTTTGCGGGCCATGGATTTGAATCTGGCTGGTACGTCTCCCGATGGCCTGGTTTTGTTCATTTCCATACATTTCCATGATTAAAAAAAAAAAAATCACTATTTCTAATCTTCCTTGCTTTTTAAAACTAGCAGCACTCACACTGAGAGGATTTGCAATATATTATTCAGAGTTTCTTAGTTGTTCAAGTCTTGTTCTGCACGAAAAGGGATAGAAAAAAAAGAGAGAGAGAGAGAGAGAGAAAAAAAGAAATATTCTCTTTGGCTGGTGCTTCCTCAAAACCTCTTGAGAAAAACAGTCTCTCGCTGTTGATGTGAAGTCTTTTAAAAGCAGTTGCATTTTGTGTTAACTTGTAGCAACAAGCCACATCTCAGTCCATCAAGTTCTGGTTGACACAACAGAGAATGCCCTGGAGAAAAACACACCCACACACACCCACACACACCCACACACACACAGACACACACACACCATCCCTGAATTAGAATCGTAAAATACAGCTTATTGGATTTTAAAAAAAAATCACAGGGAGCCTCAGAATCATCCTTCGATTTGTAGAGGTAGGATTTTAAGAAGGCGTAGAAAAAAAACGAATTAATTCAACGGCACTAATGGCAGGAATTTGTAAAACATCCGAGGAACAGTGTTTTAAAAGCAAGGCATGATCCCCCGCGTAATGCATCACAGAATCTCCTTCAGGAGTTCAAAAAAGCCGGATTCCGGGTCAAGTTGTAAAGGGGCATCACGTTTGATCAAGCCAGCATCATTCTTTGCCTTTAAAAAGACTCCATCCTTGGTCCTTCCAGTGACTTTTTCGGGAACACAGAAATGGTCATGGCTTGGAAGAAAACCCGTAAACTCCATCCCGGGCTGGGAAAAACGTCTCCAAAGAGGTCATAGGAAAAACGGGATGCGGGAAGAGACGGTTTTGCACCCGGTGAAGGAGAAGATTTTTTCCTCCTCGGGGAAGTAGGAAAAGCTGCCGGCTACCCCGTCCACGACCTCCGGGCGAGGGAGAAGACCCTGGCCGGCCATCTCGTTGACCACGCACTGCTTCACGTGGTGCTGTCGCAAGGGGAGGAAGGGCACCAAGACGTCGGTCAGGTTTTGCTCAAGGATCCCGGATTTCCAGAATCCGTCTGAAAGAGACCAGAAAAAGGACGAGGGTGAAGCTGTAACGTTAGGGGGACCCCAAATTTCTACATATCTATGTTTGCTTCGAGGTCAGTTAGATTAAGGCAGTGGATCTTAACCTTTTCTTTACCATGGGATCTGCTTTAAATGCCTTTTGTGGCCATGGACCATGACCACGGACCCCCAAGACTTAATTCGAGATTTAAAATCGTGACATTGCAGACTCCTCGTGATGACATTGTGCCCCCCTCCCCCCAAGGATCTGTGGAGAACGGCTGCAGGATTTGGGAATGGCCAGTCTAGAGAAAAGAAGGACTAGGGGGGACATGATAGCAGTATGCCAGTATTTGAGGGACTGCCACAAAGAGGAGGGGGTCGATTTATTTTCCAAAGCATCAGAAGGCAGGACAAGAAACAACGGATGGAAACTGATCGAGGAGAGAAGCAGCCTGGAATTAAGGAGAAACTTCCTAACAGTGAAGACTATTAACCAGTGGAACAGCTTGCCACCTGAGGTTGTGGGTGCTCCATCACTGGAGGCTTTTAAGAGACAGGACAGCCATTTGACTGAAATGATTATAGAGACTCCTGCCTGAGCAGGGGGCTGGACTAGAAGACCTGCAAGGTCCCTTCCAGCTCTCTCCTGATTGATTGATTGATTGACCAGTTCAATTTTCACAATGTTTTTCCTAAGCGCGAACGCAAATAAGGGACAGTTTTTGACAAAACCGTTGCAAAAGACAAGTCAATGTAACGGCAAAATGTGGCCAAGTGAACAAAGTCCGGTCATGTGAATTGACCCCAAGTTGAGAACCACTGGGTTAAGCTTAGCTTGGCCACTCCAATTTTACCAAACCGGGCGCTGAGTTGCCGAATGCAGAAACAGGCATAGTCTTCAACTTACGACTGCTTGCTTAATGACTGTTTGAAGATACGACCTACTTGAAAAAGCTAGGACTTACAGGCCGGATCCAAAGTTTTGGTAGTCGGGTTTCCACCTGCTCCTCCTCCCCCATCCCAATAGTCATTTAGGGTTCGGCACTTACATTGACTGTGTTTTGCAATGTTTTTGTCGAAATCCATTATTTAATTGGCGTTCAATACTTACGACCGCCATGTCTGCTTCATGACCACCACAAAAAATATGGCGAAATTGGGTGGGCCAGGGGATTGACCCATTTTATGACCCTAGTGGGCAGGGTCCATCACAGTTGTATGCCGAGGACTACCTCGATTCACCCCAGATTGGCGTTTTTCTCTCCCTGCCCTTTATTTGGGGAAGTTTTTTAGGTCGCCAACGTCCCCCCCCAAAGTGTTCCTCTTTTTCTCCCCTCCTTCCGAAGATAACTCACTTTGCGGGTCTTTAGAAATGGCCTCCAAAATCGACGCTTCCAGATCCTGACGATTGATCTCCTCGCGGTCTCTGCGGTCCCGCCACAGGTCCAACGCCATCCGGTTAATCTGCTCCGCGCCCGTATTGCTAAAGACGGTCAGAGGAGAGCTACTGAAGCCCAGCAGGACTACCTCTCCCATATCTTATTGGTTTATTGAATACACGACGTGGTATAGGCCAGCGGTCTCCAACCTTGGCCACTGTAAGACTTGTGGACTTCAACTCCCAGAACTCCCTGGGGAATTCTGGGAGTTGAAGTCCACAAGTCTTAAAGTTGGCAAGGTTGGAGACTCCTGCTATAGGCGAAGGAAAACCAACTCTAAAATCCCAAGACGTCTAACCGAAGCATCTAACAACGAGAACCTCCCAGATGTCCACATAGATCATGTAAACACCTTCTCGTTTTGAGAACCGTCTGCTATCTTTTTCACAGTGGTTAGAATGCCCTTGAAAAGTTTCCATAATTGGGTATGTCTAGTCTTAACAAAGAGAAGGACCAGCAGGGACATGATAGCAGTGTTCCAATATCTCAGGGGAAGAGGGAGTCAAGCAGGACAAGAAGCAACGGATGGAAACTAACCAAAGAGAGAAGCAACCTAGAACTAAGGAGAAATTTCCTGAGAGTTAGAACAATCAACCAGTGGAAGAACTTGCCTCCAGAAGTTGTGAAGGCTCTAATACTGGAAGCTTTTAAGAAGAGACTGGACAGCCATTTGTCTGAAATGGTATAGGGTTTCCTGCCTGAGCAGGGGGTTGGACTAGAAGACCTCCAAGGTCCCTTCCAACTCTGTTATTCTGTTCTGTTCTGTTCTGTTCTGTTCTGTTCTATCCTATCCTATCCTATCCTATCCTATCCATATATTCCATTCCATTCCATTCCATTCCATTCTATTCTTATTCTATCCCATCCCATCCCATCCTCTATTCTATTCTATTCTATTCTATTCTATTCTATTCTATTCTATTCTATTCTATTCTATTCTATTCTATTCTATTCATATATTCTATTCTATTCTATTCTATTCATATATTCCATTCTATTCTATTCTATTCTATTCTATTCTATTCATATATTCCATTCTATTCTATTCTATTCTATTCTATTCTATTCTATTCTATTCTATTCTATTCTATTCTATTCTATTCTATTCTATTCTAATTCTATCCCATCCTCTCCTCTATTCTATTCTATTCTATTCTATTCTATCTTATTCTATTCCTTATTCTATTCTATTCCTTATTCTATTCTATTCTTATTCTATTCTATTCTTATTCTATCCCATCCCATCCTCTATTCTATTCCTTATTCTATTCTATTCTATTATCTTATTCTATTCCTTATTCTATTATCTTATTCTATTCCTTATTCTATTCTATTCTATTCTATTCTATTCCTTATTCTATTCTATTCTATTCTATTCTATTCTATTCTATTCTATTCTATTCTATTCCTTTACTCTACTCTACTCTACTCTACTCTACTCTACTCTACTCTACTCTACTCTACTCTACTCTACTCTATTCTATTCTATTCTATTCTATTCTATTCTATTCTATTCTATTCTATTCTATTTCTATTCTATTCTATTCTATTCTATTCTATTCTATTCTATTCTATTCTATTCTTTGTCTCAACAAACACCTGCATAACTGGACAGGTTTCGTTTCTCTAACTAGCTGCCAAGTTTTCACTCTTGACACCCAGCCTTGTGTCTTAACCCCCACCCCACCGCCCTCGTTACCTGATAAAGACGAAGATGGCTTTCCGATAGTTGGTCCCGAACACCACCCAGGAAGGTCCCAGGAAGGGCGCAATGACCTCGATCAAGCCTGGATGCAGATCGTCCATCTCGTCGAAGAGGAAAAGGGAACGGCTGCACTGGGTCAGATTGCCCTGGATCCAGCTTCTGAGATCGTCCTACGCAGAAGGAGAAAATGGGAGAGAGAGAGAGAGAGAGAGAGAGAGAGAGAGAGAGAGAGAGAATAAACATTGGTACAGGATGGCAAGAACAGCTACGGCTCACAAACTGCCGATCAGGATGAGCCAGCAGGGAACTGCAGATCCCATCATCCACACCCAGGGGAAGTTGCCCTA
The DNA here is from genome assembly GCA_023970755.1 of Azemiops feae. NCBI lineage: Eukaryota > Metazoa > Chordata > Lepidosauria > Squamata > Viperidae > Azemiops > Azemiops feae. The sequence goes on from JALGBA010000956.1 coordinate 6,961, forward strand.
CGATTCTATCTCCCTTCCAGTCCGTTTTATAAGTTGTTGCAAGGACTATTAAGTAGTCCTCGGCTTTACAACCATTTCGCGACTATCCAAGTTTAGGGCAGCGCTGAAGAATGCGAGATATTTTCTCTCCCTTTCCCCCCCTTTTTTTTCTTTTTTCTACTCTCTCGTCTTTTCTTTTCTTGTTTTTCTTCTGTGTCTTTTTTTTTTTTTTTACTTATTTTTTTTTAAGACCTGAACGTAAGATTTAAATCCCTTAAGGTAATTAACTTTGGGAAAATTTTAACCCGTGAGAATGTTTTTGAACATTGTAGGGAAAATAAATTTAAATAAGAATTGTAAACAGGATCCATGACGAGGCAACCAAGAAAAGAAGCGTGATATTGATGTGACTATTCCTGGTAGAAATTTTAAAAGAATCTTTATATTTAATTGTTCTCTATCAAACTAATAAGGATTGTATTAATTCAAGGTTGGCAAAGAGAATATTACTGGGAGAAGAGAAAAACAAGCAAAGCTATTAGGTGAGTTTGGAATACAGAAACTGATTGTTAAGGATTACTATCCAAAATTATTTTAAAAATGCGAGTCCCGGGTATATTCATGATAAAAAAACTACGAACGGTGATCACATCCTTGGGGGGGGGGTGTCATGTGATCACTATATGCGACCTTCCCAAAGAGCATGACAAGCAGAATGAGGTTGTTAAGCTGGATTCACTTAACAACCTCATGATTCACACAACTGTAAGGGCTGTGCATAACAGTCATGGCAAGGAAGATCGTAAAATCGGGTGCGACTCATTACTGGACGATTATGTTATCCATAACATAATGGAAACTAATCCAGGAGAGAAGCAACCCAGAACTAAGGAGAAACCTCCTGACAGTGAGAACAATTAACCAGTGGAACAACCTGCCTCCAGAAGCGGTGAATGCTCCCAACACTAGAAGTTTTTAAGAAGAGATTGGACAGCCGTTTGTCTGAAATGGTATAGGGTCTCCTGCCTCAGCAGGGGGTTGGACTAGATGACCTCCAAGGTCCCTTCCAACTTTATTATTATTATTATTATTATAATAACTCTGGGCGAGTCTACGCCTTGCTTAGGGGCGGAAATTGCCTGTATGGACCGACGCCCGGGAATGGGTCACCGGGCTGGGTTCACCTGGGATCCGGTCACCGACCAGACAAGCCTGTTGCGGCCGCAAAACAGGCCGCAAAGCAAGCAATGGTGGAGATCGGAGGGCTGTGCGGTTTGCAAAAGTACCACCTCGCAAGGCTGGCGTGTCCGCTCTGCGGCCACGGAAGCAAAAAAAGGAAAGCATTTGCATGCGGTTTGTGGGGAACAGACCCCCGCCCCCCCCGGCCTCTCTCACCTTGTATTGTTGGAGGTGGTCGGCATGGGGAAAGTGGACCAGCGGGGAGAAGCGGTGGATGTAGGGGCTCCGGAGACCCGTCCGGAAGAGGTGCTGGGCCAGCAGGGAGCTCAGGAAGGTCTTGCCGGTGCCCGTCGAGCCGTGGAAGGACAGGACCAGGGGCTTGGCGGGCTCGGGATCCTGCACAAACGTCTTCAGGCCTTGGATGACCAGCTGCCTGGCCAGAGGCTGCCCCACCAGGCGCAGGGCTAACTCGCACTCGAGACCTGGGGAGGGGGAAAAGAGAAGGCGAATAGAACAGAATAGAACAGAACAGAACAATAGAGAAGAGAAGAGAATAATAGAATGGAAAAGAGAAGAGAAGAGAATAATAGAATGGAATGGAATGGAAGAGGAGAGGAGAAGAGAAGAGAAGAGAAGAAGAGAATAATAGAATGGAAAAGAAGAGAATAGAATAGAATAGAATAATGGAATGGAATGGAATAGGGAAGAGAAGAGAAGAGAAGAGAAGAGAAGAGAAGAGAAGAGAATAATAGAATGGAAAAGAGAAGAGAAGAGAAGAATAGAAAGGAATGGAAGAGGAGAGAAGAGAAGAAGAGAAGAGAATAATGGAATGGAATAGAGAAGAGAATAATAGAATGGAGAAGAGAAGAGAATAATAGAATGGAGTGGAATGGAATGGAATAGAATAATAACTTTATTGTCACTTTAAATGTCCATTAATACATTAAAATGAGATTTCATTGCATGCAGCTCTCAAAGGGTAACTACCTCCAATATACACTACATAAGCATGACCAAAATTAATAATAACAAAACAACAATAACAATAGTAATACATATACACACATATATGTATTGAAGGCGAGATCCTATGCCACGATACCCAAGATATGGGAGAGGGGTCCAAATGGGCATCTGCCAGTGCCTCTTGGCACGGGTATCCCCCCTTCCTGCTATTTCTGTGCCCCCAATTTCCTCTTCCCCCCCCCCTTCTTGCCCGATTAAAATTAGGACTGACCCTCCCCCAAAAGAGAGCTCATAAATTGACCCACTTTGCATCTCACAACAACCCTGCAGGGTAGGACAGGGGCAGTTAGAATGGGGTCCTCAACCTTGGGATTTTTTTTTTTAAATAATTGCTGTTCTATCCATTGCTATTCTATTCATCCCAGCCTACCTAGCAGGGCTGTTAGCTGGATGGGGAGGGGGCGGGTAGGACTCGAACTCGCTTCCCTGCGCCCCCCAGCGGCCGCTCTCACCACTACACCCCCGCCCGCCCACCCACCCGCTGCATAGCCCCTCACCCGTTAAATCAGGCCAGAATTCGCATTCGCAGGACGCCGACAGGCTGCAATGCCAGGCGCTCGGCCCCCAGGGGGCGTCCGAGAGCATCAACCCCGGCAGAGGCAGCAGCAGCAGCAGCCACGTTCCCGCGAGGGCGCCCCCGCCCCTCTCCATGCTGGCTGTCCGCCCGCGAGAGGGTCGGGAAGCGCGCTCCCGCGTCTCCTCGTGCGGCGGCCCACTCCCGGCGTGCCCCGCGGCCCGGCTCCAGCTCGCAGGCGGAGAGCGAATGGAATTCCTGGCTTCCGCCACGCCGCTGCGCGAAGGGGCGGGGCTCCAGGGGCCGGGGCTTGCCGAGGGGAGGTATTTAAGGCTCCGCCTCCCCAACCGTCCCCGTTTTTTTTTTTTTTCTTCAAAAAAAGGGGCGGGAATAAAATGGTTTCTGAGGGGGGGAAAAGAATTGGAACCAAATATATATTAAAAATAAATATTATTACAGCACGAGTAAGACAGTGAAGGGGAGCTGAAGCTTGAAGGGGGGGGAAGGAATTAAGATATAAAAAATATACATTCTAAAGCAAAGAAGAAGGGAAAGGAGCTAAAGAAAAATGGAAAATTGGGGGAAAAATAAGTTTGGGTGGCTGGGAGATTAAAATTATTTTAAATTTATTTTAGGGAAGGGCAATAGGTCACGAGGAAAACTGGGTTTGGAGAAGAAAAAATAAAAGTTATGAGGAAGGAAAATGGGGAAATATCTCAAGGAAAATGGGGAAAAAGAAGAAAACCCCAGACTTTTATGAGAAGAAGTTTGAGAAAATACTGAAGTACAGAAGAGGCAGGAGCTTGAAAGGAGGCGGTGAGGAGAGAAAAAAAGGAATTTTAAAGGAAATGGCTTCGGGAGAGGATGGAGGATTGGAATGGCTAAAAGAAGAAATAGGTGGGAAAGTGGCTGAAAAAAAGCTTGAAAGTGCAATTCAGAGGCAAATAAAAGAAGAAAAATAAGCTAAAGGGAGAAAAACAGGTGGAAATGTAAAACTGGAGGAAAAAGGGGATGTTTGCACCAAAAACAAGCCAGGATCAAAACAAACCATGGTCTTCCTCAAGAGAAGCCCTAAGAAATGCCAAATCAAGCCCTCCCAACAAAACTCATCTCTGATTTTCGTTCAGAAATTAGTAGAATTTAGTATTAGAATTTAGTCAAATTTCCAACAGAAATTAGTCAATTTCAACTTCATTAGTCAATTTCACTACTCCCTGGGAAATCTGTTTCAATTTCTAGTCACTTTCAGGCTTGCTTTGATTATTCTGATTAGTTTTGCTCTGGGGAGGAAAATAAAGTTTTTGCTGGGTTTTTTTGCCAATTTTAAGCAGGTCTACTCGAGGGTAAAATAAGCTTTTGTTAATATCAACCCATCTTTACATTTCAAGGGACTTCTTTGAGGGTTTCCAGTGGTTTTCTTAAAGGAATTTGAAAGCATTTTCTTTCTTTAAAATAAGTAATGGCCCTTCTTGAGCTACTTCTATTTTGAAAATGGAAATCTGGGTTTTAGACAAGACATTTGCCTTTTTCAAGTTGCATCCTATGTAGGTTTACTCAGAAGTCAGCTCCACTGGATTTAAAGAATGCTACTCTTTTTTTTAAGCTCAAGCTTGGAAAGAAAGAAGGAATTTTTTATTTTTTAGGACACGAAAAGGGTTTGATGTCGAAAAAGGCAGGGCATGTAGCCACAAAACAACCTATCCTTCATCTAATTGGAGACAATTCTCTCCATGTGCCTAAATTGCATTTTCCAATCTGTTCTTGTTTAAAAAATGCACTGTTCCATTCTTCCCAAATAAATTTGTATAGATCATTTCAAAAAGACGTATGCAGCGGTGAGAAAGCATGTTTAAATCCACCATAAAGCCTACTTGAAGAAAAAAAGCATAAAAGTTTATTGTATGCAAGAATCGAGGAAAGACACTTTGTTGTATCTGTACATTCATTTACAAGACCGAAAAGAACCATGTCAATTATTTACATATGAGATCTGAATACATATGTATATATATATATTTATAGGTACATGTACACCCCACATGGATTTTTTTTAATTTACAAAAGCACCCTCATTCCCTGCATCAACATGGAGGGAAGCAAAAGAAAGAGAGACTTTAAGAAAATAAAGGAATGTTACTTGGCGTCAATGGAAGGACTGAGATTGGGACTTGGGGATCCCTGGAAAGAAAGATGGCAGTGGCCTAACTTTACCTGATTTTTTTTTATTTATAATTACATTTATTTACCATCCATCTTGTCATGGGGCTACTCTGGGAGGCTTATGGTTGATGGATTACGTTGGGTGTAGATTGAATGTTAGCGATGGTCAGAGATGCCCGTGAAAATAGAGAAGCTAAATTTGGGGGCTGCCTTACTGTCTGTGGGTGTGCCTTGTCACCCAGGTCCTTCTGAGGTTGGGGCACTAAACAAACTATGATCAGACCCCAAAGCTGGTGGAAACTGCTCTTCTCCAATTCATGGTGATGGAAAAGAGAACAGGGGAACCTCGAAGTAATAGAAGGAGCAGAGAGAAGATTCCTGCACTTTTGGTTTCAAACCCCACTGTGAGGCACCAAACCCGGGCCTGAAATTGGCTATGAATCGGTACTGAGTTTAAACTTGGAAGTTTTGCCTCTCTCATGAGCCACACTGCAGATCTTCAACACGAATCTGCATGGCTGATATCTAACATGCTTGGCCAGTGCATTCTCTTCCATGGTTTGCCCGGAGGAACTCGGTCGTCGTCAAGTTTTGCAGGAACAAAGTCAACCCAGTGATTGTCAGTATTTCATGCTGGAAAGGCCTTTTTTTGGGGGGGTCTCAGCTGCATCCCTTTCGGTCCAACCCTACCACCTTAGCATCGCTCGAGACCCACTGCTGCCAGAAAGCAAGCTGCAGGCGCATTCGTTGCAATCTTGCGCCCGTTGTTGTCCAGCTACAACTCGCTCGAACGCACTGCTGGCTCCAATTTGTGGGACAGGGCGGTGAGGACCTTGTTGAACTTCTCGTAGCGCTCGCTTTGGCTGCTTTCGGCCCCCCGGCTCCCCCATAAGAGCCGGAGCTGAAATTCGGTGCTAAAAACCTCCAGAAGCTCCTGTTGTGGCTGGAACCCTGCAGGGAGACAAGAATGCAAATAAAATCCTGCCCAGCTGGACAAATTTACATTTTTAGATTCTTTGTTGTTAATAGAGCTTACGCCACTAGTTAAGCTGATCGGTTGTGTGCCCTCGCAACACCCTGACACAACGGCCACTGCTGAGGTCACATCCTACCCATTAATCAGAGTTTACACGCCACAACTGGGTCACGACCAAACAGTTTTGTAGTATCAGGCGTGGGGAAACGGCACCAAACTCCTAGGAAAAGATTTGCAATTTCCACAGGGCGCACTTCTATCTGGATCTTGATAAACTAATGCCCTCTAGCGGTTAACAAGCATCTCTTTTAAACATTTCTTTCCTTTTCAAACTTTTTATAAATCTCTTCTGCTGCAAGCATCTCTGCTTTACTCGCTTCTCTGGAGGTCCGGTCCCAGCCATACCCTCTTATTTCTCGGATGACCTTTTTAGGCTGAGGTACAAAATCAAAGCTATTAAATTTGCTTGCCAACCACCTTGCCACAAGATGCCCTTGGGCCATAAATCTATCACATCACATTAAAGTTAGGGATGGTGAAATCCCACCGAAATGATTAAAAGTTTGAGATGTTTTCTTACAGGCCTGAAAGCCAAATCCTTCCCACGTCCATCTTGCAACGCTCCCTCTTTCTACAAAACACCCCATTTTGCTCATTTTTGCTTCTTCTCTAACAATAAGCAGGGTTTGTGTTATCTCTAGCTGCTTGAAAGTGCCCAGCTCCCTCTTTTAGGACTTCTCCCCTCCTTTCTCTCCCTCCACCATCCCCGCCCTGTTCCTTTGTGGCCCACAGTCTTAATTCTGACACTTCTGAGGTGGGCTTCAGCCCGTATCACTTACCTTGCAGCTTCACCTCCGCATTGGTGTGGTACAGCCCCCCGTGGTGAGCCACCGTGCGTGCTGCCTCCAGATGGGCCATAACTACCTCCACACTGTTGTCCAGGTTCTCCCAGGGTTCAGGGTGGTCCGGCAGTGCCGTGTCTCTCTCCAGAAGAGTAATGAGAGGCACGATGTGAGGGAAGGTGGTGTTAGATAAGGGTGGTCCTTCTGGAAGGAGAAAGAGATGGGGTTATTGAAGCAACGTAACTGCTCTTCAGGGTCAGCTTCCCCTTGGAGGTCTTCTGCTTCCCAAAATTTTAGAGGGTCTTTCTGGATAAAAATTTGGGGGTGCAGTATGCTAGCTATCCTTGGATTGTCTCCTCGGGCATCATCTGTAATACTGGCTTGGGGGCAACATTAGAAGAAGGATTTGTGGAGGATGCACATTCTTCTGCCTTTATTTATTAAATTTTTAGGCCACCCATCTTCCCTATAAGGGGACTCCGGGCGCCTTACAAAGCAAGTAGAAAAACAATTAAAATATTGAAACGACACTAAGATTTTAAAACTATGCCGAAACCAGAACTAAGATGGACAGGATGGGGATAACATCTTCTTAATACTTCTACTTACTTATTGATCTGTGGCTACAAATTCTCCTCTTCAGATACAAATGTTTCTTTTTTCCTAAATTGTCCCCCTTCCAATTTTTCCCAAAATTTACAAATTAAGGGCTACGTTAGTGACTGCTAAAGCCACTGGTTACTAGACAAGAAAAGGCAGATTCAGATAATTTCATTTCAGCCGACCAAGCTCTGGAAGGCGCCTCAACTCCCATTTCTACCCTACCTTCTCTCAGCTGTCCTTATTTTATGGAAAAGCTCTGATTGAGAAGGCCCTTTGCACAAAAAACAGGAATGCACCTGCGATTGTGGGTGTACACAATTAAAAGGCACAGTGAGGGAATTGGCAAACAAATTCTTTGAACTCCTTAAGAAACGGAGTGTGCTCGTCAAGCTTGTGTGCAAAACATCAGTATACGAAAAGCTGCCCGGCTCACCTTTTCCTTCGTTGAGGCTCTTGAGGAAAGGCTTCAGCTTCTTCTCGTAAAGAATGGCACCCTCCGTGTAACGCTGGCGTAAAACCATCCAGGTTTGCTCCAGGCGGGAGATCTGAAGGGCAAAAAAATAAGGGGAAATAGCCAGCTGTGGGTCAGCGACACTAACCTGACAGGGTACAACGATGCCTCTGGTCCGGGGGCCAAAAGCACAGCCCAGCGGATAGCATTTGGGGAAAGTGGCATGGTCTTACGCTGAGAATATAAGGGGCCTGTGCAAGAATAAGCTCAGCAGTGGGGAAAAAAAAAATAAGAAAATAAGAATCTTGGAGTGACACTTAAGTAAAAACTAGGCAGAGCTTCTCTTAAGGCTTCAAGATGTTCAGGGATTTTTGCCATCTTTTGAAGCTTTCCTGGAAGATACCTGGGTCATCTCCAGCGCGTTCATCACAGCGGCAAAGCTATACATGTTGCCCATGGTCTTCAGCTCGGCCGCCAGCTGAATGGTCTTGTGGAGCAGAGAGGCCCGCTCCTCAATGCTGCCTGTGCACCCCAGAATATCCACCGCGATCATGATGGTCATGGTGTGGAACCTAAGACGTAACGGGAAGAAGTTGCCATCAGAGGTCTTGTTAGCAGCCTTGGCTGGATTCCTTTCGCAAGATGCTTTCGAGCGCTTTGAGTATTGAGGACTAGAAACTTGCAAGCAAGCGCCGTTGAAATTGCCAAATTCTGTGTCTAAGAAGTGGCCAAAAAAACTTTGGAGATCTGTTCCCCCCTGCCCCTTTTCCTATCACTTCTCGCCTCTTTTGCTTTGTCACGCCCTGCACTCTTACCTTTCCAACAAATCCAGCCGAAGTTGATGTCCGTGGGGCAGGGTGAGCAGCTCCATCCCTGAGCTGACTCCCATGAGCCTCTGGGTCTCCTTGGTAACCCCCAGTATCCTAGCAACCTGCAACAAAGAGGACAAAGTGGTTTAATCTCCCTGGTCCTTGGATGGAGAGGGGAATCTCCGCAAAGAATGGTGGAAAACGGGAAACCTAATGACTGCAATAAATTTGCTTTCCTATCTCGCCTTTCCATGCTTTCAGACTCCCAGGAGGACTTGGCCTGTAGCAAGAAGAAAAATTGCTTCAGCACAAAAAAAAGGGGAACCAAAGTTTCTTCTCCAAGGCATGCTCTGTTCTATTGACCCGGATCAGAATCTCTATGCATTTTTTTAGGATTCCCCAACATAATTGCACTGATCCTTCTGAAGTTTATTGCCTCTTCTCCTGCCCCGCGTGATAAAAGTAAACCTGCAGGTCCTAAATTGTGGGTTAAGACTGGCTTAAAAAACAAAAATTGCTCCTTCCTTTTCTCCTTGCAATCTCAGCAGTGACACCCCCCCTATTTGGGATGTCTTTCTCCATCGGGAAACCCGTTTACACCTCTCTCCAATCACACACAACTCTGAATGACTCGTGTTCTCGATTCAGTTAAAAAAACATGGCCTCGCCCTGCAACCTTTGAAGGACAGATCGCATGACGTCACTAAGTGAAATAATGACATCACTAGTGCTGCAAAATCACAAGGGAAGGAGAGACCCCAGCAGACAGTAAGAATCGGTTAGAAGATGAACCTCTCTCCAACCTGATGCCCTTCGTATATCTTGGAGATGCTGTTACATTTCTTAGCTGATAACAAGAAGATTGAAAAAGGGCGTTTAAATTGGCTTTATTACAGATTTTTTTTATGCTGCCTGATTCAGGGGAGCCTTACACGGAGAAACCATCACAATCAACAAAATCTGTATTAAAATCTAAAAAGAGAACCATCTCCCAAGTGCTATGGTCCAGTATTAAAACTTCTCCCTGCCAAATGCTCTTCAAAAGAAACAGGAAAAAAAACCTGTTTTTCTAAAGAAAAATGAGGTAGGGATGAAATTGCCTTTGGGGGCACAATGAATAAATGTCATCCCCCCAATTTTCTGGAAGATGATTTATCTGGAGCAATCTATGCTGGGCAGATAGAGAAGCTGAGCCAGATCTGACCGCAAAAGACAATCCTAAATTATCTTTCTCTATTTATAGTCACCAGTTGGGCTGAAAGAAAATAACCCGAAGACACCTGGCTATGGGAGGACTAGAACTCCCAACCTCGCAGTTTCTAACGGAGACCTGAAGCTCTACAGCCTCCCTTCTTTATTTCGATCTTACTTTCCAAGCACCTGGATCACCACTAGCCTCTGATTACAGAAAACAGAGTGGGCAGAAAACACCACCATCATGGAAAAAAAACAACACACTGATTCATTTCCCAGAAACCCGTGCTTGAAATAAAAGATAACGCTTGGGAGAGGGCTGAGCAACGACTACAGAGATGTGGCTCCAAACCAGATCAAAAAAGACTTAAAAAAAAAAATATGATAGTAAACTATTTCTTATCTTGCCTAGATTTGCCCTCTTCTTCCTTGCTGGGATCATGCAATCCCTTCTCTCTAGCAATCTTGTGGATTTTCCGCCCGATGCCTTTCCGAGAGTGGGAATGAATTGGACTTTTCTGCTGATGTGCAGGTTGCGTCTCGTCTCTCCGCTGAGAGGCGACCAAGCGCGGATTGCCTGACACAGTTATTGGCTCCGAAAAGAACCAGACCAGAGCATCCCCTTTCCTATCGAGCCCTCCCACTGTGCCCCTCCCCGTACCAGGCAATCCACGTGGGTGATATGCTTGGCGAGAGTCCTGGCGTCCCCTTCGGCAAGCAGCTCCTTGATCTTCTTCAGCACCATCATTTCCAGAGGTTTATTTTCCCCCGGAATAAGCAAGGAGTGGAACAGCGCGGGATTGAATGAGGATGTCCTTTCCACCACCGGGACCACAAAACCTATCATGTCCTGTTCCGGCTTCTTCCTGGGCCCAGCTTCTCCTTCGGAACCGTTCAGGACAAATCCTCGCTGGCATTCATCCCCCTTTAGCCTCTCCACGTAACTCTTGGTTGGCATCACTTTGTTGTCAGGCATTGGCCTGTCCCACTGGACCGGAGAGGGCGGGTGAAGCTGGCAATAATGTCCTGAATCTGGGTCGCTGTAGCTGCTGGCAGACGGAGAAGGGGACGCCCTGGAGCACCCGTGGGAAGGGGTCGAGTGGGTGCTGTCCGACAGCTCGCTTTTACTGCCGTTCCCCTGGCATAGCTGCGGCTCGCTAGAGCGTCGGATGACCGGGGATGACGGGGTGGCATCGTTGCCAGCTTGGCTCGCTTGTGGTTTGAGACGAGTAACTGCAAAAAAAAAAAAAGCAGAAAAACCTGCTTTTAACCAAGGTTGCCTATTTACAGGGCCTGAAGGTGTAGGAATAGTTCAGCACAACATTATGCAACGTCTCTGAAAGGAGTGCATGCATGTGAAATTGAAATGCACATTTTGCACCGAGGGGACGTTGTGCCCGTGATGTGAGTTCAAGTGGTGTTGCTACTAGTTGAATGAACTTAGTAGTTCTGAGAATTAGGACTCTTCAAATAGACATATGGGGGAATTGGTTTAATTAGTAAAGCTATGAATGTTATATCTTCGGGCAGGGCAATCCAAATGTTTCAGCTTCAGCTTAAAGCTACAGAACTGGAGTCTTCTGCATTCAAGTCATAATTTTTAAGATAATCACATTTGCTGCTTTTTTTTTTTTAAAGAATATCCAATTGGAAGGGTTGTCTGGTCTAAGTGCCTTTTAAATTTAAAGCCTCCGAAGAACACAATGACCTCTTACAAGTCACCCTTAGACAATTACAATTTATTTTATTTCATCATCACCCTCTTCTCCCTTATGGTGAAATACTCTGCCTGTGACTTTAAAACAAGAGGCTTATCTGGGTCAGTGAAAACCTGGAGGCTGCATTCTCACAAGCTTAAAAAAACAGCTGAACTTCAGCTAGAATCTTTGTGGTTCAGCATCCTGCAAGCACCCAGCTGACCGGTGTGTTTGTGGTCGGACGGACCACTTTCTGCACGGTGGAGCAACGGGAGGAAAATAACGAAATGGGCGTTGCAACATCGCAGACCCCAAAATTCTTGCCTGCAAGATCGCAACACAAGCACGCAAGGGTTGAAGCTGTGTCACGCTGTCCACAACACGCATTTTGTCATTTTGGGGTCATTGCAGTTAGAGGCAGGTTCCTGTAATTGGACGCGTGATACAAATCCCAGAACATGGGTTAGTTGAAAGGCATTATGCAGTCACAGCTATTGTGCTTTGAGACTATCTGAATCTTTGAAACCTGTCTTTTATACATGTTAAAAAACTTTTTTGACCCCTTCAGACGATGCTCTGCCTACCAGTGCTATAAGCTGGAGTGGCTGGGGTCTCGGCGATGGGTGACATTGGGGAGTGGAGGTCTTGGATCTGGTCCACACTGACAGCGCAGTTCCGAATGATGTCCCGGTGATGCGGCAAGGAGACACTAAGAGAGGAAGAGATTAAAATGGATGAAAATCCCCCCCAAGAACTAAGCAGAGTTGTGGCATGGGGGCCATTGAATGAAGCCCAGCTTGAGGGCCTGCTTTGAAAAAAGAAACGGCACAGAAACCCAGAAATTGCATTTCCTCGAAAAGCGGAAATGCCGATCTGGTTGAATTAACAAAGCCGTCTTTCTCCAACTTAACTCCTCCATTGGGGCTGGAGTAAACCCCATTGCAAAACTGGGGATTCACCCCACAATCCCCCCTTCTGGGATGTGGGCAGGAATCTCCATACTCCCAAGATGGGAGTTTTATCCTAGACTTTTTTTTTTTACCTGGTGGGACACCCGTCGCTCCTCGTGATCTTGTCCGCCGTCAGTCCGTCCGTCATGGTGATGCTCCTCCTTTTGATGTGCCCCCCTTTCTGGCCAGAGTGGTTATGGGAGCTACTGTGCTTCCCATTGGCCAGTCCGTAGCTGGCCTCCAGGTAGCGCAGCGGAAACGTGCGGTTGATGGGGCAGTAGAAGATGGCATTGCTCTGTTCCGAGATGGGCTTCCGGTTGCCCACGTAGAAGCGCACCAAGGCCGGGACGTTGTCGAAACTCTCCTGCTCGAAGAGGTACTGGATGTGGGTGCGCCCTTCGCCGGATTTCACCATCACCTTGTTGATCTTGAAGTGGAGGGCTTCGTTCCGCCAGCGGCACGTCAGCACGTAATCGCCCAGGCTGGTGAGCGAGTCGCGGATCAAAAAATCCCCGTTCCTCTGCACCAGGCTTTCCGACACCTGGGGAAAAAAAAAAGATAAATAAAGGATAAATAAATCCAGATGGGGATGAAGAGGTGTGTGCCCTGCTTGGGAGAACTGCCCCACTTGCTCAGAATCGCTTTGGTGAGATGAGTCCAAACTTGATTAATAACATAAATACAAAATTCAATGAGTAACTTTTAAAAAAATAATCCAGTGTTAGGGTTTATCCAAGGAACCTAGCTAGCGCTGTTTAGTCTTCTGAGTGCCAGGGCATGGGTGCAAAGAAGCCAGCAGTAACCTCATCTCAAAAGAGCTTTTAGCTTACATTTATTTTCTCTGCACAATTAGTAAGAATGTGATGCAGTCTTATTTACGTCTACACCGTCAGCCTCCTTACCCTGGGAAAGAGTCAACTACATGTTCCTCCATTTCTCCACCCCGGCTGAGGGACACCGGCACCACCCAGCTGATTCCCCTCCCTTCTCTTGATCAACCCAACTTCCGATCCCATGTTGGCCAGAGGTGGCCTCGTCCCAAACCTCTCACCTCCCGGGGGATGCGGCCATGATACCAGGCGTGACTCCTCAGGTCTGAGCTGCTGAGTTTCAGCTCCTCTTCCAACTCCTTGTGAAGCTTTTCAGGCGAGGAGTCGAGGATGTACTTCTCTTTGGAGAACTGCCGAGTAGAAGAAAAGGAACTTTTAAGTCAGCCGCCAACCACCCAAAATGAAAGGTAGAGCTTTTGAAGAGAGCCGCCCCCCCCCAAAGAGATACTTGTGGCCATCTCAAAACAGAAGCTTTTTAAGAAAACAGTGATATTTTTTTTAACTAAAAAAGGAAAAAGAACAGGACTGGCGGATTGATTCCTCAAAGTTAGCTTGACCGGATAGTCCACTTGCGTTTGAAAGGCAAACCGGAGTAGTGAGTAACTTAGTTTTGTCTCGGGACCGCCATGCAATCTAACTTCACTGCTGCAAACCATGTTTTTTTTTTTTACTTCTGAGGCAGAAAGCCACGCTGGGCCCAGCTCTTTCGCGACGCATTTAAGCAAAGGCCGCACGAACGCAAAACCAACGGCGGACCGGCAAGTCCACGTCTCCCAGCCACTTTGGTTCAGCACGGAACGGGGCAATGCCTGAATGGCGCCCACGTGGTTGCTAACTGGGAAGGCAGCCAAAAGGAAACAGGCCTGTCGGCGAACATGAGTTGTTGAAGTGGTTTCGAGGGCGGCGAGTGGCCGGTTGGCAGCAGACTGCCTCGGCTGCGAGATCCGCTCGATTGTCCTGGGCCTGACTGGTGCGCATTGGAGCCAGTGGCTGCAGCCAAAGCCAGAACGAGTCTCTCCTGAAGGCTTCTCTCCGTGGTAACCCCTCACCCTCCTGCAGGATGCAATCATCCTTCTGCTTCTCCAAGCACAGAGCTGGTTATTTGGGGAGACACTGATGTGGTTTCAGCCTCTCGTGGAGGATAGCCCACGTTTTTTTGCCAGCGGGCAAACACAGCAGGGCCACCACATGCCCTCTTGACCAATTATTGCAGCAGCTGCTTCCCCTGCTCTCCTGAGCACGGAGGGCTTAGGGCCTCTCCGTATAGAAGAAAGCAAGACTCTGCTCGTATCTCAGGAGGGCTCTTGATTGACGGCCAATCTTGATGGTGAAGTTAAGGCTCATTTCTGCCTTGCTCCTCCTAAAAGGTTTACCCACCATTCTGTGCTCTTCAATGGCATCAACCCCTTAAAAATAAAAATCCCTTTTTCAGCTGCTATAGTAGCTGGGGGGGGGGGGTCTTTTTTAAACGTCCTCTTTGGTTTTAGCTTTTCTGAGTTGTAGGTTTTTTTTTTAATGTTGTTGCAGTTGAATTTTGCTGGCAATCGTATCATTGTTTACGGTGCATGGATTTACAGATGGGTGCCACCCTACGTTGTAATAAGCTGAACTAATATTTGGCTCAAAGGAGAGAACCTCAAACCCTAAACCCACAACCTCAGAAGACCACTTAGAAGGAGGAACATTTCTACAACAGCAATAATCATTCAACAGCATGACTTCCACCTCGTTTAAAAGGGGGGAAAATTGGCAGGGGATGACGGCATCACTTGAAGCAAAGAAAGAATGTTAATTGCTTGCCACCCAGCTCTGCTTTCTCTCCCCTTTGGAGACCAAACGGTTTCCTGGCTCACAATCTTCCTAACAACCTGACAACTCGGCCAGCAAAGCTGAAACAAACTGGGCAGACTTCTTGCATGCCCCACAGAATGAATCCCAACCTGTTTGCCAACAATTGCGCACGGGCATGTGGGTGCAAACGCTTACTTCATAGGCATGAGGATACATTTACAAAGACGTGGAAAATTAACATGATCCCACCGGCGTGATGGGAAGGCAGACACCGCCGAGTCCCTTCCGAGTCCCGGTGCTCTGATTACCTAGTCAATTGAGTGCATTCAGCTGAACACCCCCCCCCCATGAAGATGAGTCTCGCAGCCAAGAGACCGAGAGAGAGAGAACGCTGAGCACATGCAAAATTCTTCCCCTTCTATTTTTTTTCTACTGCTCCGATCGCCGTGGTGAAGTATTAAGATGCCGGACCAGGATCTGCACAAGCCAAATTTAAGCCGGCCCCAGACTCTGGAAGACTTTGGAGCAATTACTGTCAACTGTCCAAGCTACTTGGCAAACCCTACACCCGTTCCTAAATGCTGCGGCTGAAAATGCGTGCATTGTGACGTTTGCGATACAAGCTCAATCAATCAGAATAGAGCTGGAAGGGACCTTGGAGGTCTTCTAGTCCAACCCCCTGCTCAGGCCTGAATCCCTATACCATTTCAGACAAATGGTTGTCTAATCTCTTCTTGAAGACCCACCATTTCTGATTAATTGTTCTCACTGTCAGGAAATTTCTCCTTAGTTCTCGGTTGCTTCTCTCCTTGATTAGTTTCCATCCGTTGCTTCTTGTCCTGCCTTCAGGCGCTTTGGAGAATAGCTTGACCCCCTCTTCTTTGGGGCAGCCCCTCAGATATTGGAACACTGCTATCATGGCACCCCTTCTCTTCCTTAAACTAGACATACCCAATTCCAGCAACCGTTCCTGATATGTTTTAGCCTCCAATCCCCTGATCATCTTGGTTGCTCTTCTCTGTACTCTTTCCAGAGTCCCAACATCTTTTTTTATATTGTGGCGACCAAAACTGGACGCAGCATTCCAAGTGTGGCCTTACCAAGGCACGTATAAAGCAGTGCTAACACTTCCTGTGATAATGACTCTGCTGCTTTCGTATTCGGGGTGCAAATATGTCAAGGACGGATTTCATCAAGGGGTCTGTGCTATTGCTGCCCCTGTGGGGGGTGGTTATGGGGGGAAACAGGAGGAGGAAATGTCGGGTCTGCTTTCTTTGGGAAGTCGTGGGGGGAAAGCTTTAACAAACCGGCTCTCTTCCGCAAAGGGTTAATCCCCTCTGTGGGCGAAGCCTGCTGGGGTAATGAATAATAATGACAGATTTAGATAGGGCACCTTCTGCATAAAAATGAGCTTTGCCTTCCTGGCCAACACCTGAGCCTTAAGCATAACAATCCCACCCTCTCCATTTCTCCCCAGCCTCTCCAGGGAAAGGGGGAGGCAATGATGTCATGTCTCGGCTCCATGGGGCCCAACTGCCTTTGACCCAGGCCAAAAGAGGGAGCAGGAGGAGGAGGAGGAGGAGGAGGAGAACGTGGCACAAGAGCCAGGGGGTCAAATTCCCTTTGATTAAATGGCTCCAAAGGAAGTTGGATTCCACCCGATGGGCTTTCTCCATCCCTTCCCTTTTGCTTTAAATGCTGCATCCCTTCCCCAGCTTCCCATTGGCTGCCAATGATGTAATGCTTTCAAAGACCGGCTGCGCTGCCATTGGTGGGGAGAGGCAGAGATGCTGCTGTCAGCTGAAACACACACACACACACACACACACCCCAAGTCATTCACGCAGAGTTCATCAAGGCAGGCAACCAGACCCATTGACCTATGCAAAGAGGTCTCTACCCCAAAGAACAGGGGGGGAGCCTAGGTGTTGTGGGGGAAGACAGGGCCCGGGTAGCGGATCCCAGCGGTGTAACTCCGGACAGGCGTGATGTCTGCAAGGATCTAGTTTGGGAAAAGCTCCAGCAAATCGATTAGTCGTCCACATCGCCCATGATTGTGGGCACAGAGAAGGATCAAAGCTGATCCATGAGGACCAGATGTTAAAACGGGGCCCTGTCCTGCCATTATGGGGGGGGGCCTCTGGAACCCCAACCTTTGACTGCAGAGAGGGAGACAAGAGGATGCAAAAAAAAAGGGATAAGCTGCTCAAAAAGGAGCTGTACACGTAGAATGGTTATTAAATGAATCATAAGTTATGACACTGATAAAAGTGACTTGCAACATGTCGTCGCACTTACGCCCATCCCAGCATCCCCACAGCTACGTGATCAAAATGTGGGGCGCTTGGCAACTGGTATGTATTTATGACAGTTGCGGGGTCCCAGGGTGTGACCTTCCCAGCTGGCTTCCGACAAGCCAAGTTGGAAAGTGGCTGTGGAAGAATGAAACAAAAAAATTGGCCCAAAACCTGGGAAACGGGAAGCCATCCGGCTTCAGAAAGCTCTTAAGAAGGACACAGAAAGTCGGAATAAAATTCTTTCCAGGCAAATCAGCATCTGAATTGCCCGATCAATAGATGGACGGAATCAAGTGGGTTCCAGGATCGAATCTGAATAGACTTCAAGGGCAGCGGATGTTTAGATGTGGAGAAGACGAAGGGATATTGTCTGTTTTCTGAGTGGACATACGTGGGATTGCTATAAGATGCCCAGAGAGAAATGCCAAGGAACGGGCTGAATCGGAACCCAGAATCCTTCACCATGGCAAGATAAATCCCTGCGTAAAGAGGAGAAGCCAAACCTATCTTCTGTTTCTCTAACACCAAAGATGGAGCCTCCGCCTAACGTTTGAGTCCCTGAGATTGTACCTGTAAATAAAACATAGACCAAATTTGTGGGTCTTCAACACCAACCTCTCTTGTTGAATTCTAAGCCAAGAAGCAAACAAAAAATAGCAAAATAATGAAAATATCATAGGTGGTGGCCCAGTTCTGCTAGCCTGCCCTTTCCACCAACGTCAGCAAAATAATATTTCAGCCGAAATTTGATTTATCGCTTCCCTGCCCCCCTTAACCAATCTTCATCGATTCTTTCTTTAACAACATTTAGACCTGGTTAGTACTTCAAGGGGAGATGGGCCAAAAAATAAATAAATCCCAAAACCTTAGAACTAAGGGAGGGGGACTCAGAAAAGGTTTTTCATACTCATTTCTAAGGAGATAACATCCATACAAACCATATAATCGCCAGGAGTTGACCTTAACTCAATGGAAACTCCACTGAGGTTGGGCCAAGCCATCTCCTTCAAAGTCCTACAAGCCTCCAGCAAACTCTTGTATTTTCCAACTTAGCTGGTTTTTAAACCCTTTCTAAGCACCACGGACAGTTCCGACGGGCGGCCTTCCATCCTGCTTTTCCACAGTCCTCCTGGCTAACCAGGTTTATCTGCCCCTTCCAGCAATTCCCTTTTTTATCTGGAATGGTTCTGTTGAAAGGATCCTGCTAGCTAATTCCCCACTTCACAGGTTGGCTGGCATGACTAAGAAAATGCCAAAATCTGCTTAGGGAAGAGGTGGGCGTAGAAATCATTTTCATTCTTTCCGTTGGTTGGCAAGGACGTCATCGCCAGCCCCCTTAAAATTATGATGATGATGATTATTTTTTTTCCTTTCAAGCATCTCTTCCCCTGCATTGAGGTTCTGCCTAAACTGGAGCCCCCTTTGAGGAGGAGGGGGGGGAGGCGTGTGAAATAGTGGGAGTGCTGTTCGGGTAGAAATCCCCTTCCCCAAAGGGAAGCCCCCTCTTAGAATCCCCCCTCCTCCAGGAGACAAAACGGAGGAGACTGGGGTGGGGAAGACAGCTGTCATTCAACGCATGATGAGCTTGCAGCCCCAGGGCGAGGGCCAGATGTAAATTTCGGAGGGCTGTTTTCGGAGTCCTGCATTGCCAATGACATCATAGGCAACTGATGGATTTGAACACACACACACACACACACGCACAGGGGTGTCTCTGTGTTGAACCCACACACTCTTTTCTGTTCTTCCAATCGGTCTAACGTATAATTATTTTTTTCTCTTTAAGGACACCTCATGCCTATCTTTGTCTGATGGAGGGATAGCTAGAATGGATGGAGGGAGAGAGAGATTTGGGTCCCTCTTCCCTTCCAAAGGCGCAAGACTGCAACTCCCATTGCTGAATGTTCATGGGAACTGTAGTCCATCCTATCCCTCTTTTCTTTCGGCCTGTCTCTATTATTCTTGTTCCTCCATGCCCCCCAGGGGTTCCTTGCTTGCAAATCCTTCTGGAGAGCGAATATTTCTCCAGCTAGGAGAAAGAAAGAAAGAAGGGCTGGAGTTGGGGGGTGGGTGATGGTAAATCTCAGCTTGGCTGCCCCCCCTGGGGTGGGGTGGGGGGAGATCTTTCCCTGACCTCTGACCTCTGCCACCAGCCTTGTTCAAAGAGAGATGACGCTTCCCCATAGATAGATAAGGCGACAGGACGGGGACCTGCCCCACCCACCTCGGATGTCTGCACAGGAGTAAGAGGAGCAGGGTTGTGAGTGCCTGTCAGTGTGTGTGTGTATGTGTGTGTTTCCCTCCCACCTGCTTTTCTAACCCTGAAGGCAAGCCCACCCACCCACTCCTTCTTCTCTAGAGGCACCTTCTTCGCCCCTCTCCCTCTGGAAGGCCAAGCAGGTGGGCAAAGGCAGAGAGAGAGAGACAGCCACCTTCTCCAACCCGTACCTTCCCCGCTGGCTGGGGAGGATGGGGACTGTAGTCTGAGCACGCTTCCTAAGGGCCCTCCAGGCTGGAGATGACTGAAGGCAGCCCGTTGACAGAGGGGGGGGGAGGGGAGTTCACCCGGAGGATGCTGAAAGATGCTGACCAAGGGACCCAGCCCCCTCCCGAGAATTTGCCCTCCCTGATCCAGAAATGGAAGCCCACCCCTCATCCTCCCGACAGGAGAGACCCCCCCCCTCCCCAAGGCGCTTCCACCTGGATCCCACGCCGGCAGCCAACACGCGGGGGTGGGAGATGCCATTTCTCCCCTCCCGCCCTCGCCCCCAAACAGCGTCCGCCCGGGGGGGAAAGCTCGCCTGCAAAAGCGGGGAATCCCTTTGCTCGCTGCCTCGCGCCGGGGATCAAAGTCTCCGCCCAAACCGGGGGTCCCGCGCGACGCCCCCACCCACCCACCCACCCAGACTCCGCCGGCTCCCGGGGTTGCCGGCTCCGGCTTCTGCAGCACACAAAGGAAGCCCTTGCAGACCCCTTTGGAGAAGGCATGCTCCTGCGAGCCCCCCCCTTTTCATGCATCCGCAGCAGCTGCCCCCCTCCCCAATTTTGTGCACCTCCTCCCCCCCAGCGTTGCTTCCAAAGCCAGCCAACCCTGGTTGCAAAGCGCCCGGCAAGGGGTCCCAAACCGGCCCCGGCCGCCCCTTCCCTCCCTCACCTGCACTTGCATGAAGGAGCCGCGGTAGAAGCAGCAGGCGGCGGCCGACAAGGCGCTCCAGAGGCTGCAGCGATCCGTCATGGCTCCGTCCGGCGGCGGGCACCCGGCTGGAGATCCCCTCTTGCGGCGGCGGCGGCGGCGGCAGCAGCGCTTTAACTTCAGCCGCGGCTGCTGCTTCCCACATTACCTCATCCCTGGGCGGGGGCGGGGCGGGGGCGGAGCCTAAGGATGGTGGGGCGTTGGAGGGGGGGGCAGCCGGGGGTCCCCTGGCCTCCTCAGCATCCCTGCCCCGGGCTCAGGATTGCAACCAAGGTTGGGGTCTTTCTCTCTCTGCTGGTTCCTGGGTTGCATCTCCAACAACCCCCCCCCCAGCTTGGTCACTCCCCCCCCCTTTTTTTTTGCATTGTTTCCCACCTGTTCCCTGCCCCCCCCTGCCCCCCCACCACGGTGCCCATCAGGGATTTGCCTCCCTCTGCCTTTCCCTGCAGTACTGGCAGAAGACCCCCCCCCCCCGTTGCATTCACACAACCTCCTGCAGTTAAACCTGTCTGGATGTTGCAACCCAAGAAACTTGGATTGTCGGTCATGGTGGCTGAGCTGCTGTGCAAGATCTTGCCACGGACAAACCACCCGTGGCTTAAAGTCAGCCCTGGATTATCAGCCTGGTTTGGTGTTAATCAAACGGGTTCAGGAAAGCACACACACACACACACGCAAGCATCAATGCCCGTCTAAAGCTGCTTCCGCCTCCGTAATTTGCCCTCAGAAGCTGAAAAATAACCCTATATATAGGTAAAGTCCTCGACTTTATGACCATGATCGGGATCCGGATTTCCATGGCTAAAACAGGGCGGTTCTTAAGCGAGTGAGGCCCGATTTGGCGCTGCTGCAGAAATGGCTTGGCACGGGCGATGGCAATCTTTAAATCCCTCACCTACTGCCAGGCATTAAACTCAACGCAGAGTTTATCGTAGGTTTGACCTTGGCTGGTTCTCGACAATGCTGCATTCAATATCATTTTAATGTCTTCAAGCCAGGTTGTTGTTTTTTTTAAAGTTTTTCCAGCCCTCTGGCAGCCAGATTCTGCCCCAGTGTCCGCTTAGGGCTTCTGGCCCAACCGGACGAGAAAGAACGTGCGTCTTTCTCCCCGGCGCAAGCTTTCTGAAGCCATGGGTGGGCTTTTGATGCCCATCATCCTTAGCCAGATGTAACAACAGGCGCCGTAGTCCAACGACGTGGAAGTAATGGGTGGGGTTTTCATGGGTCTTTTGGGGGGTGGGAACAAATGACGAGCTTGAGAGCACATTGACAGAAATTGGAATTATATGGATTAAAATTAGGGGAAGTTTTCAGGACTCTCGTTCCAAAACACCTCAGCAGTTAAAACCTGCCTGCCCACCAAAGGCCCATCTAAGGAAACATATTTTTACCTTTAGCTGAAAGACAGAGGGAGGGAGGGGTAGCTTTATTTCCCGTGGCAGGGAGTTCCACAGCCTGGGAGCAGTCCCCCCAAAGACCCCCCCTCTCTGAGGACTTCCCCTGAAGCACCTGTATAGTAACCAGGTGCTTAAAAGGGGGAACATCTCCCCACCTCCTTTTCCCCAAGGTGTGTAATCCTCTAACCAAAGGCAACTCTTCACCATTTTCTTAAGAGGATCGTAACATGGGTGGGAAATTTGGGTATTTTTGTCATTTTTAAGGGGGACGTGCCTATTTTCACACCCGGTTTTGTAATCCCCAACTGGCTAATGGGTAGATAAAATCCTGTTTCTGCCACACTTAGTGTCTAAGCTGGCACCCAGAAAGTAACCTCTTGGTACAAAACTCGATAAAACCCTCTTTTTTTGGAGGGGGGGAAGGTGGGTTAAATGGCTAAAAGGAGTGGAACAAACTCGGTTTAATCCCTGGCTCATTTCCAGCCCACAAGCTAGGAAACTGAGCTGTAGCTGTGGAATGAGCCCCTTTATCATCTGCTCCTTCCAAAGGCTTGTAATAATAATAATAGTAATAGTAATAATAAAGTTGGAAGAGACTTTGGAGATCATCTAGTCCAACCCCCTGCTCAGGCAGGAAACCCTATACCATTTCAGACAAATGGCTGTCCAGTCTCTTCTTAAAAACTTCCAGTGTTGGAGCATTCACCGCTTCTGGAGGCAGGTTGTTCCACTGGTTAATTGTTCTAACTGTCAGGATTTTATTCCTTAGTTCTAGGTTGCTTCTTTCCTTGGTGAGTTTCCATCTGTGGCTTCCTGTCCTGCCTTCAGGTGCTTTGGAGAATAGCTTGACTCCCTCTTCTTTGGGGCAGCCCCTGAGACATCGGAACCCTGCTATCATGTCACCCCTCATCCTTCTCTTCATTAAACTAGACATACCCAATTCCAGCAACCGTGGCTCTCTTCCTTCTCTTTCGGGCTGCACAAAATAGCTGGAGT
Source organism: Azemiops feae (assembly GCA_023970755.1). Lineage (NCBI taxonomy): Eukaryota > Metazoa > Chordata > Lepidosauria > Squamata > Viperidae > Azemiops > Azemiops feae. The sequence continues at coordinate 29,845 of JALGBA010000956.1, forward strand.
TATTTCCAAAGAATTCTGAGAAGTATTTCCCTTAAGTGCAGCCATTTCGCTCGGCCTTGTTTTGAGGGGAGGGGGGTGTTTCGCTCCCGGTGTCCCCAGAGCAGCTTGCAAATTGCTTGGCGCAATCCCTCCCATTTAGATTGCAGTCTTAATTTCCTTGCCTAATGTCCCAGGTCCATCTGTCCCATTAGGGGTACGGCTCGGCCTGAGGCCATCCATCATCCCCTTCCAGCTTTGGCGTTAATTCTGCTTCTCGGGGCAACGGACGTGCCCCCCCCCTCAGCCCCTTAGCTTCTTCCTTGCTAAAAAAAGAAAAAAAAAGCAGAGATGCCAGCTCTTCTTTTGCCCGTTTTGGGGAGCCAGGTGGCAGCTGGTTTGCAACGCGATGCCAGGCAGCCAAGAATGTTGGCATGGACTCAAGTGCTTGGAGAAGAATTCTCACCTTCTGCTTGAGGCTTGGCAGCTTCAGAGCAACGGCACCTTCCTATACAGAGGCAGAAGCCGGCGATGCCCGCTGAAAATTTATTTGGGTGCCCCTTGTAGGGACCGGCTGCAAGCAAAGCTGGGTTTTGCCTACATTGCATTCATTTACTTCCCCGTAGATTCCCCTGGTTTTCTGCTACTCCCTTTGCAATAATCAGCGTTTTTTTTAAAATCTACAATCCTCATCCCCACCCCTGTTCTCATTTCCTTCGGCAAGATTTATGCCTCCCTCCTTCACCCTTCGATCAGGCTTGCGGCTCTGCTGGCCTGAATTGTTGTGCCAGGACAATTGTGACCCTCGCAAGGCCAGCAGACATCCAGCCAAACAAAGGTCCTGTGGTCAGGAGCGCAACCTGGGGGAACATCTCGCTGTCTATCGTGCCAGGTTAAAATCCCCCCAGCGGGTCCTAAAATCCCAGGTATCCTAAGCCGAAGCAATGAGGTGCGAGCGTCAAAGCTTAAGGAACGCAGTTTGGGGGCGTCGATAAGACCCATATGCCTTATAATCACAGGTTACCGAAAGAGGAGAAAGGAGAGAGATGGGTTTCCCTACCTTAACGTATTCACTCGAAGATCCCAATCCGTCAGAAGGCCTAGAAAATGAGAACATTGTTACAAACGGGCAAAATTGATCGAAATACAAATAGCCATTTAGTGGAACCTTCGGCGAAGTGTAGAAATATTGCTAAAATAAACCAACAAGCCACAGTTAATAGCAGACATAACGCCCAACCGTAACACCCACTTTTAGATATTCAAAATCATCTTTTATTTATGTCACTTATTCAAATTATATGCCCCCTGCCTCTTTGTCAGGTGCTTCTCTTTGAAAGCTCAGCCTTAGCTACCTCCTTTGAAAGGGGTCCTCAAGAGGTTTCTAGACTGACCACCCTGGCTTAGAAGCCATCAATCCACAGGCTGAACCGAGCATAGGCACAAACCTACATTTGAGCAAACCCTGGCTTAAGTGCAATGAATGTCTTCCATTGAACGATCTCTGATTGCTCTCGGGTATATTATGGTATATATCTATCCATGGATATTTTCTCTTGCTTTGAGTGCCTCGCTTTCTAGTTAAGAATACACTGAAAGCTTTCAGCAAAGTTTTTTCTCTCCATTTTGTGCATTGAAAATGGAACAATGACATCACTGCATTAATAAAGTCTTGGGATATTTGGCTTATAATTATGTATCACCGATTGTGCTCTTTTCGATTCATGTATCCCTTTGGAGAATTCAGAACGCCGTGTTTAACATATTCTGTCGATCAGTGATACAACAACCCTGTAGAGCAGGCCGATAGTATAGATAGTCTGTGATTTAAACAGTTCGTTTAGTGACTGTTCAAAGTTACAACGGCACAGAAAGAAAAGACTTATGACCGTTTTTCACACTTATGACCGTTGTAGCATCCCCATGTGATCAAAATTCAGACGCATGGCAACTGACTCGTATTTATGACGGTCGCGGGGTCACGTGATCCCCTTTTGCGACCTTCTGACAAGCAAAGCCAATGGGGGGGAAGCCGGACTGACTTAACAACCGTGTTACTAACTTATCAATGGCAGCGATTCACTTAACCACGGAAGTGGCAAGGAAGGTCGTAAAATGGGACAAAACACGCTGAACAAATGTCTCACTTAACAACAGAGGGCTTGGGCTCAATTGTGATCAGTTAAGTCAAGGACTTCCCTGTATTGTCCCAGAGATAATAGGAACCTCTCTGGCTTATCTAGCTAGGTGTCTCATCAATATGGCTTAAAGTGGGTCTATTCTTACCTTTGAGACTTTTTTTTTTTTTAAAAAAAAAGACATTTAAAAATATGATAGACAAGCTGGTGGCCTGCACACTATTTGTCAACAGCCGGGCTGTTTGGCGATGACAATCGGGGTCTTTTTTTTGCTTTGATTCAACACGTGTTTTTGCTGGTTTCTGTTTTCCTGCCTGTCCCCCAGGATCGGGGAGGAAGCGCGGATTGCACAGATGTGCGCACACCCGTTTCCTCGCTGCTTCCCTGCCCGGCTCACCCCGCCCCATCTGTTTCCCCCAACGGTTCCTGAATGGCAGGAACACCAAGGCCCATCTTGCAGGATGGAAGCGGTGGGGGCTGGAGAAGAGGGACGAAAATAGCTGGGAGGGTCCCAGGGTCAGCAACCAGGCAGACTTCCTGTGCTGGAAGTGGTTAGTCTTCATCCTTTTTCCCTTTGGGCCGATTTCTCCATCGTGAAGTAGGATGTGGCTAAATATTAGGACGCTTTTCCTGTCTCTTGTACAGGTTAAATTGTTTTCTTGGGCAGGAAACTTTTTACCCCCTAACTTCTTTTCTCTCGTCCTTTAGCCTTCCTTCTCTGTCAACTCCACTCAGCCTTCCATCGAAGTTCGTTCTTCTTTCTGCTTGTGAATTTCTCCCCTTGTCTAAGTGTATTTAAATATAAATTTCAATACGTTTAAATCTATTTACCCATATGTCTATTTATCCATGGAGCAGGACTGAATTACTTTTATCCTTCTCATCTATTCCACTACCTTCTCTTGTTGGTCTCATTATTGTTATTATGATTACTTGGATATTGTGATTATTATTACTCTGTTGCTTTGCATGTACATTGAGACCTTATGCACTGGAGACAAATTCCTTGTTTGTCTATCACACTTGGCCAAATAAAGTAGCATAGAATAGAATTAGAATAGAATTAGAATAGAATTAGAATAGAATTAGAACAGAATTAGAATAGAATTAGAATTAGAATAGAATTAGAATAGAATTAGAATAGAATAGAATAGAATAGAATAGAATAGAATAGAATAGAATAGAATAGAATAGAATAGAATAGAATTTGGAGGGGACCTTGGAGGTCTTCTAGTCCAGCCACCAAAAAACAGGTGGTTCCATTGGGGTACAGGTAGTACAGGTAGACCACAACCAATCCCAAAATTTATGTTACTAAGCGAGACAAGTGAGTTTTGCCCCATTTTATGACCACTCCTGCCACAGTTGTTAAGTGGATCCTTGCAGTTGATAAGTTAGTAACACGGCTGTTAAGTGAATCTGATTTATCAATTGACTTGCTTGTCAGAAAGTCACAAAAGGGGATCACATGATCCCAGGTCTCTGCGACCGTCATAAGTGTGAGACAGTTGCCAGCAGTCTGAATCTTGATCACGTGACCACGGGGACGCTGCAACGGTCATAAGTATGAAAAATATTCATAAATCACTTTTTTCAGTGATGTTATAACTTTGAACGGTCAGTAAATGAACTACTGTAAGCTGAGGACTACATTCCTATTCCATTCCATATTCTATTCTATTCTATTCTATTCTATTCTATTCTATTCTATTCTATTCTATTCTATTCTATTCTATTCTATTCTGCTCTAAGTCTATTCCATTCCATTCCATTCCATTCCATTCCATTCCATTCTATTCTATTCTATTCTATTCTATTCTATTCTATTCTATTCTATTCTATTCTATTCTATTCTATTCTATTCTATTTTATTCTCTTCTATTCTCTTCTATTCCATTCCATTCCATTCCATTCTATTCTATTCTACTCTATTCTATTCTATTCTATTCTGCTCTAAGTCTATTCTCTTCTCTTCTCTTCTCTTCTCTTCTCTTCTCTTCTCTTCTCTTCTATTCTATTCTATTCTATTCTATTCTATTCTATTCTATTCTATTCTATTCTGCTCTAAGTCTATTCTCTTCTATTCTCTTCTATTCCATTCCATTCCATTCCATTCCATTCTATTCTATTCTATTCTCCCCTTAACCTTTCCCTTCTATCCTCAGCTTATCGGCTACCTTATCTGATTTGCTATCAGTCTCTTTGTCTCCCACCCATCAGCCATCACTTCTGCCCTCTTGAATACAATCCAGCAAATGACATTTGCAACTCAATTGGACAGGCTATAAAAGAATAGGAAAAAAAAAAAAAGGAATTGTAGTGCCAGCAAAGGAACATTTGATTTCTCCCCCCCCCCTCACAAGTGAAGAAACAGCCCCTGAACTTAAGGATCTTCCTTCATCTGGTTTTGGCCAAGTGGTAAACTGGGTCTAAAGTTAGGCCGAGATCAGCAAAGTCCTTGTCGATGCGGGAGATAAATTGGGAAGCCGGGAGACAGGTTAGATGGGGAAGGCTGGCAGGGCATCTGCCGTTTAAATATTCAACAAGCCACCTTCATTTGAGGAATGATCTCAGCCCGTGTTTTTTAATGTTTTTTTTTAATGATTACTATAGCAATAATTCCTCTTAGGAGAGTACGTGTGTTTTTCTGCTCAGTGTCCCGGCTCGTTCTGGCTGAAAATACACATCAATATAACAATAGCAAAAAAAAAAAAAAGTTTTAAAATGGCTGTGAAGACGAACTCTCAAATACAAGCTCTTGTAACACTGCGGCGGCCAGCCCGCCCCGGCCCTTAGCTCCTTTAGAGCCTCCACATCCAGAGGCAGTCTATCTGACTCATTCCGAGATGACCGGTTTCTTCCAAAGGGCGTATCTCCCGTTTCGGAGCGAAATGCTTACAAATAAAGAGCATCTTGCACTGAGCCACAGCTGGGCGAAGGAAAGGAGGAGCTCACGATGTCCTGGTTTTTCGTTAACCATAGTTTATCCCCTCTCCCCCGATAGGCCAGATTGGCCTGGCCTGCTATCTGAAACGCTCGGCCGAGTTTTGAAACTAGCCTGGTTCAACCCTGGTTGAAGGCGTTTGGAACAAACTTGGCCAGCCACCAGGACAAAATCGGAAGCGTGGGAACCCATCTGCAAAGCACAAGGAGACCCTCATGATCTTGGAACACCCCTCCCCAACCCTAAGGGCTCTTTCCCTCCCCCCCCTAAATTTGCTATTGTCACCTCATTCCGACCTCGACGGGCCTTTTTGCAGCCCCCCCCCCCAGTTGCCCCCAAAGTTTTCCACAAGCACCAGAAGAAGACAGGCTTTGGGGGCGGGATGGAGGGGGGGACCGTGAGAAAAATTCCAGGGTTGCGAATCTGGCTGGAGGGTGGGGTGGGGTGGGGGGGATTCTGGGCAGGAAACCAAGAATTGGAGAGCAACTGGGGACTAAATCTGAAATCTGTCTCCCTAAGACCCCCCCCCCTCAATCCCTTTCCTTCTCATCTTAAGCCCTGCTAAAAAAAAAAAAAACCCTCCTCAAATCTTCCACCCCCGGACTCCCACGCAGGGAAAAGATATATATATATAAATATCTGTCTTTTTGGCCTCCTAACTGCTAGCAGATGTTCTCCGCCAGCGTCTGATTCCCAGGAAAAGGCCGGCTCGGGTAATTCGGCAAGGAAAGGATGGTGGGAATTTTTTTGAAGGAAGTTGACCACTTTTTTTCTTGACCGGTCAAAGGGCAGGGGGGATTTTACAGCCCTGCTTGGGGGGGGGGTCAGCCTGATGGTAGCTGCCTCAGCTTAAGCCAAGACACTTCCTTGCAATCGTGAATCTGCGCCCTTCCGAATAAAATCATTTTTTTAGGGTACAAGAAAGCCTATCAACACTCTGTATAGATGCTAAAGTATTCTCTTTTTGGGGGGGGACTGAAAGACCAACAGGGTGGGCTTGTTATCCCCCCCTGGAGTGCATCAATCTGACCTACAAACCCCAGCGGCTGAGTTTATAGGACTCATGTACGAAGCAGACAATGTGGCCTTTAAACCAATGTAAGCGAATAAAAACAAAGTATTTGAAGTGCAGATAATCCTCGACTTACAACACTTCATTTTGTGACCGTTTGTAGCTACAGCGGCCCTGAAAAAAGTGACTTATACGGCCGTTTTTCACACTTAGGACAGTTGCCGCGTCCCAAATGGCCACGTGATTTACCTGCGGATGCTTGACAACTGACTCGCATTTATGACGGTTGCAATGTCCAAGGGGTCATGTGATTCCCCTTTTGCCACCTTCTGACAAGCCAAGTCAATGAGGGAAACAAGAACCACTTAACAACCGCGTTGCTAACTTAACAATTGTTAAGATTCACGAGAAAGGTCGTAAAATAGAAGCAGAACTCGCTTAAATAGCTATCTCACTTACAGCAAGAGGGATTTTGGCTCAATTGTGGATTATCCGTATTGTCCCAACCAGATGCTCTTCCTCCTGGAATACACCTCCCATCTTCCCCAGCAAGGATGATGGAATTACACCTCAAAGCAATGGGACCGAACTAGGATCTTTGCCGTTTTCCCCACGGAGTAGGGGGGTGTAAGATTGGGACACAGCGACCGAGTATTAGGAAGGGAGTGGAGAGACGGTTAAGGGGCTGAACTCAAACAGGAAAAAAAAAACAGGGTTATATTCCTGCAGAGGGGGGGGATTCAGAGCCTGGCCTACCTCACAGGGTTATTGTGAAGCTATACCTCACAAAACGGTGCAGAGAGAGAGTGCTTAGAGCAAGGGTCCCCAACCCCCAGTCCGTGGACCGGTACCGGTCCACAGCATGTCAGCATCCGGTCCGCACAAACGAGCAAAGCCCCCTCCACGGGTTGCAGGCAGCACACAAAACCACGCACCCTCCGGTCCGTGGGAAAACCTCTCTCCACGGAACCGGTGATCCCTGGTGCCCAAAAGGTTGGGGGGGCTTCTGCCTTAGAGTAAGCCCGGGATAAGGTGTCACGTTTCCTGCATCATGATAGAGATAGCTGTAATGTTATTAATCATGGTTTATTAGCCACCGTCCGAATAAGCCCCCAGCATCCTAAGCAAACCGCTCTGGAGGAATCCATTTGATTCAAAAAGATCGTTATTAGGGTGAAAAAAATATTGGCCCCCTCCAATTTCCTTGCTCTCTGTCTTGACCATCAAAACAACCGGCCTCTTTTCTTTCAATGGCTGGGTTTTTTTTTTTGAAACTCACCGCTGTTTTCTAATTTATTTATTTATTTATTTTAAAAAACCTCACCGTTTATTTCTCTTAAGCAGACGGGAAACCCCAAACGGTTTTGAGACTAACGGGAGCTAGCAAGCCTGAAGCAATCAATCGGGTCCTTTGATTAAAACCTGCACAGATTTTCTTTTTTTCTGGAGGGGGGGTAGAGGAATAAATTTGGAGGACGAGGGGAGAGACACCTAGACGATGGCCAGACGAGAGATGAACCGACAGAGAAAAGAGGGCGAAAAAGAAGAGAATTGCATTTTCTTTTATTTTTATTTTTAAAAAATGCAATTAAAAAAACAGCGGCCTGAAGAGATGGACCGGGATGTGGAAAAACTTTCTGAATATTTCAAAAGTGGTGTTTGAAATGTTGGAAAGCTAACCCTGAAAAAGAGAATACAACCCAAATGTTTTTTGTCTTTGCGTGCTTTCGTTTTTAACCTGGCATGTAAACCTGGCTACTGTGATGCGTAAAGCATGATTCCTGGCTTATCCGTGATCTGTGACCCCACCCGTTTTGGTCTGAACAACACGACGTCCCACCTGTGAGGACGCAGCCCTTGTAGCTTGCAAACCCTGGTTTTATAATAAGGTTAATGTCACGTACTTGACACCCCATAGTTAGAAAGAAAGAAAAAAAAACCCGCAGCTTAGCGCAATGGCCCCAAACCAGGATTGTTATGGTACTGTTGCAACAATTGTCAATTGTGCCAGAGACCCTGGTTGAGATGTTGTGGGTCCGTCTACCTAACTGGGATTCCAGAAGAACACCTGAAGAACCAAACTCAGCATTGAGATGTGAACAAATGCCAATCCTGGCCCAACGAATCCTGCTGGCCTTACCTGACCGGGTCCAGGTTGGGGCATCGCATCCCCACCTCGGCCATGGCTTCTCCTGCCCGGTTGCACCCCAGAAGGAAGGAGAAAGTGGGGATCTTCTCCACGCTCCACAAGACCGGCTGCCCCCCTCCCTCCGTTCAGCTGCTCCGTCTCCTCTGGCTCTGCCAGCCTTGACCCTCCAGGCCCCTCCCTCCCTCCCTTCCTCTGGGCCTCGGTTTCTCCTCCCCAAGTGCCCGTCCCTCCCTCTTCCCCTGGAATGCACAGCCCAGCAGAGGCTGGGAGCTGAGCACAGGGGACATTCCTGGTTGTCCACTTAGACCTGGAACCTTCTCCAATCCCAGTCTCCTGAGATTACAAAGCCTCCCCTTGGGAGGGTGTGTGTGTGTGGGTCCATCTCTTGGGTCAGAGCAAGGGAAGGGAAGACCCTTAGATGAGGGATAGAGCATCTGGAGCATGGAAGCACCAGCCATGTTGGGGCCGTTGAGGACAAACTGGGTGGCAGGAGACCAAATTTCTATATTTTTTTTTGGCAAGGGGTAGCAAAAATCTCCTGCCTGCTTCCTTGACCTTGTCTTGTCCACCACCCAAAGGGGTTGTGTCCCTTTGTGTAAGATGGATTGTCCTCTCCTCTCCCGACTCACAGCAATGTCTTCCCTCCCATCTGCCCGTCTTCTGCCTGATGCAATGGCTTCCTCCCCCTTACTACGGTAGTAGGGATGGTTTCTCTCAGCCACAGCCTAGTTCAATAAGATGAACGTCTACCCTAGGGTAGAGCTTCTCAACCTCAGCAGTTTTAAGAGGGGTGGACTTCAACTCCCAGAATTCCCCAGCCAGAGAAGTCCACCCATGTTAAATTTGCTGAGGTTGAGGTACACTATCCTGGACCTAGAGGACCTCCCTGGCCGTAATTTTTTTAGGGGGGTGGGGAAGAGTGAAGGGTTTTTGAAATGGAGCTAGCTCAGGGGGTCTTCAAACCTGGCCCTTTGATGACTTGTGGACTTCAACTCCCAGAATTCCCCAGCCAGAGAAGTCCACCCATGTTAAATTTGCTGAGGTTGAGGTACACTATCCTGGACCTAGAGGACCTCCCTGGCCGTAATTTTTTTAGGGGGGTGAGGAAGAGTGAAGGGTTTTTGAAATGGAGCTAGCTCAGGGGGTCTTCAAACCTGGCCCTTTGATGACTTGTGGACTTCAACTCTCAGAATTCCTCAGCCAGGCACGCTGGCTGAGGAATTCTGGGAGTTGAAGTCCGCAAGTCATGAAGGGGCCATAGTTCCCTCACGCTGGCTGAGGAATTCTGGGAGTTGAAGTCCGCGAGTCATGAAGGGGCCATAGTTCCCTCACGCTGGCTGAGGAATTCTGGGAGTTGAAGTCCGCGAGTCATGAAGGGGCCATAGTTCCCTCACGCTGGCTGAGGAATTCTGGGAGTTGAAGTCCCCAAGTCATGAAGGGGCCATAGTTCCCTCACGCTGGCTGAGGAATTCTGGGAGTTGAAGTCCACAAGTCATCAAAGGGCCAAGTTTGAAGACCCCTGAGCTAGATCCACATTACCCAAAGAGAAACAATGAGTCATGGACCATTCACCCAAACCTTGGTTCCAACAGGGTTCCACAACAGACCTATCTCACCTCTGTTCTGGGTCCTCCTCCGAGGTTGTCTCTGCCGTCTCTTGGTCTCTAGCCTCCTTGACACTTTCCTCACGGGACAGGATTGCTTCTATGGGCAGATCTTGGTTGAGGTCTTGCTGGGTCTCTGTAGACTTCTTCTCTTTGATGGATTTCTTGGACTGCCCAGCACGGGCCCTCGGCATGGTGGCCAGGTGGCTGTAGGCATCACAAGACTGGGCATATTGAGATGGACTTAAGGGGAAGACTTCTAGGTCATCTTGGGCCCTCTCAAGGAGCCTAGTGGTTCCTTGAAGACAATCCTGTTCTTTCTCCTTTGTTCCTGGGCTGGACCTCTCTCCAGGCTCAAGGAAACATTGGGAAGATATCTCAGCCTGGACCATCGCTTCTGAGGAGCTGCTTGGGCCAATGTTGACCACAGAAGATGACCTCTCTTTCTCGTTGGCTTCTGCTCCTTCTCCCCACGTTGGAGAACCTGTCTGTGGAACAGCAGCAGCCCTCACCACCTCTCCAAGCTCGGTGGCCCTGGGCAACGTTGGCTCCAAGGCCTTCTCGGCCCCGTGGCTCCCAATCTTCTGTCTTGAGCTGCCTCTGGGCATGGTGCCCATGTGGGTGAACATGTGGCTGGAGCGGGCATAATGCGACGGGCTTTTGGGGCCAGCCCCCAAGTCGTCTTGCGTGATCTCAAAGTTGAGGGTCAGGAAGCCCTTAGAAGAGAGAGACCCCCCTCCGTAGGACTCACTGAGTCTGGGGGCAACGGAGACTCTGCGGAAGCCGAAGCTGCGAGGAATGCTACTCAGGCTTCCAAACCCCTTGAGCTTAAAAAACTCTGAAATAAATTAAAAAAAAAACAAAGAGGGTCACTTATTTCCCAGGAACGACACTGGCTGAGATTTGCAAGATGCGTTGTTGTTTTTTTCTCCCCAAACATATTTCTACCCGTTGCAACTGTCTCTAATTAATCGGAAACTGTTGGGGATTATTTATTTATTTGTATCCCCCCCCAGCTATCTTTTCCTAGCATGATTTTGAAAGTTGTTTTTTTTTTTTAAAAAAAAATTTCTCCTCTCTGCTTTAACAGGAGGATGCAGAAAATCAGCCTGGCGTGTTTTCTTTCTGTTTCTGAATATAATTCTGTTGAGAGTTTAAGAGTAAAAAATCAAAAAACCAATAGCAACTAGGATAAAGGAAGAAGGAAAAAAGGAAAAGGGAGAAGGGAAAAAAGCTGAAGCGCAAAAAAAGAAAAAAAGATAGAAGGGAAAATAGAAAAGAAAGTTCCTTCCTGTAGATTTTTTTCCTGTCTTTACAGCAGTTATAAGAAGAGTTGCCAACTTACTTCTAAAGTTGCGTTGTGACTCTTCTTTCTACAAATCGTCAAAACCAGAGATCATGAGTTCATTTGGGTTTTGTTTTTCACAAAAAGTCCACAAGGGGTTTTCCAGCCACCAATAAATGTAGATAATGTCTTTTTTTCCCCTTCCTAATCAATGTTTAATTTAACCCCTTCAGCAAGTGCAATCGTCTCCATCAACTATCCCTGTCGTATATATTGCCAAATCTTTCCATCTTTGTGCACGCAATCATCTTGCTACAATTATCACGTCTATAAAAACAAAATGCTAAGACCTTTTTCCCCAACTTTTTATTTATCAATCCCAAAGGAAATGATTTAGTTTCAATTGCATATGAATCATATATGTGAAAGCTGTGAAAATATCTCACATCCTGGGCATAAACGGTTTCAATTTCTACCCTCAAAAATGACGCTGTAGGATGTTGCACACCAGAACAACTAGACACAAGGATAGGTTTTTTTTCCCCCACGCCAACAACTAAACAACTAATTCCCACAATACTGTCAAACTACCTAGTAAGGCTGTATTACTATTCTTCTTATCTTTCCTATTCCCTATCTCCTAATCTACTTATGACGATAACTTTGTTGCTTGCATCTTACGATTTATATTGTTTTATTTCGTATCCTAGGATAATTTATGTTCATTTCTTATTCAGCATCCTATGACTATCACTAAGTGTTGCATCTTATGATTTATGATGAAAGCATTTTTACGATGACTGTGATCGTGATTTATCACTTGTTGCTTGCATGTACACTGAGAGCTTTTGCGCCTTGTGTGTGTCCAATGTTGTCCATGGACAACCAAGAATTCTATTCTATTCTAATTCTTGTCTTTAAAATGTTCTGTCTTTGAACATCCTGCCAATATTAGCTTGCGGAATAAACACTATTTCAACACATCTGAGCTTCATAGGACGGGCACAAGGCCTGACCCACCGTCTTCCCTGGAGGTAGACTCCACAACCCCAGTGGGCCGGGGAGGATGGGGGTGTTAGTTCCACACAGCAGGAAGCCACTGTTTTGGGGTCACAGAGCCCAGAGATTGTGGAGCACAAATAGCGAGCGACGGGCCTGCAGTGCAGATCACAATCTGCCCACTTCCTGGGGTGGGTTCCTGTTTCACGCTTCCTTCAGCCAACACCTGCTTTCGGAAAGAGCGAGGCCTCCGCTCTGCTCCGTTTGTAGTTACTACAGAAGTCCCCGACTTACGACTGCAACAGCTTAAATTTCTGTTGCAGAACGGGACATTGGTTAAGCGAGTTTTGCCCCATTTTGCGACCTTCCTCGCCCCAGTTGTTAAAGTGAACCCCTGCAGTTGTTAAGTTAGCGGCACAGTTGTTAAGAGAATCATTGACTTTGCTTGCCAGAAGGTCGCAAAAGGGGATCACGTGATCCCCGGGACATGTTTGAATTTTGATCACCTGCTGCTACGGTCATAAGTGTGAGAAATGGTCCCAAGTCCCTTTTTTTCAGTGCCATTATAACTTCTGTTTAGTTGAGGACTACCTGTACAAGGTAGAAGCTGGAGCAGTTGTTGTATCTGGCTAAGATCAGCCAAGCATCCGGTTTGCTGGCACAAAGCTTTCTAGGTGCGCCGTTCAGAACAATGTGGACTAGCCTCTTAGAAAGGCCGATCAATACGGTATGAGAGGCAGTCTCATCCTGAAGTCAAGCCCAGCTTAAATCTCCTGAGATACAGGGACTCTCTCCAGTTTGTGGGCAAACGTTTTATACTGCAGCTTCCAGCACGGCGTTTTCTCAACTTTATCCACTTGAGAATGTGTGAATTTTAATTCCCAGCATTTCCCAGCCATTAGGGGAATTAGGGGAGTTGAAGTCCCTCCATCATAAAGTAGAGAAACAACTGCTGTAGCTGACATACACACTCAGACACTTAAGCTGGATTTAGAAAGGAAAGCAGACCGAGTTAAAACACTGGATGGAATTGTAAATTGTAAATACTGGGTCCAATCGCAAATCATTTCTGCACTGCTGCCAAGGCAATTGCCGACTAACACTTAGCACAGAGTTTATTCTGAATTGTCCTTCAGCTCTGCCCCGGAATCATGAGAGCTAGAAACTTACCTCTTAACCTCCTGACTGCGTGCGGATCGCTCACCCTGCTAAACAGCTTGGCTAGCCGATCTCAAGCGCCTGGACCAACCCATAAAAGCAGCAGTTTAAATCAGGAATTTATCTCGTCACTCAAGCAAAGCAGGGGTGATCAATCCAGCTGCCAAATTTCAGGGAAAATTCAAGCCCCCTCCCCAAGTCCTTTGCATTATCCCCAAAGTTGCAAAACTGAGCTTTTTTTTTTCTTCTTCTTAAACTACCCGTCCCTTTACACATTTTCCCCAGCTTGAACATTCACACGATAAGGGGGGGGGGAGTGGGGAGGGGGGTTGGCCAATCCAGGATTTTTTTCTGGGGGGAAAAATGCAGGTATCCTCTTTTGAGTCCCTCCAAGCAGCCTCTGTGCAAGCCACTCAACGCACACGTCCAGGGTTATTTCCTGCCCCAAATGAACAAGCCATTAAAATCTGCTGCCCTCTTGCCCCCCCACCTGATGCCACCACTTACTTTTAAAGCCACCTTTTTTCTTCTGGCTCTCAGCCATGTTTTTTTGGCCCCCGATTCGGCCCGGAGAAGTTTTGCAAGTGATGTGTCATCAAATTGTCCTGCCTCCCTTCCTCTCCCACAGCCACCCAGCCACCCACCCACCTACCACACGCCTCCCTTCCTTGCTCTTTTGCTGGCTTTCCTCTCTTCTTGCACAAGGCACGCCTGCACCCTACCGATCTCTCAAAACTGTTTTTTTTTTCCCTCCTCTCTTGATTTTTGAAAGGCTTTTTTTTTTTTTTTTAAGGAAACTGGGGAGGAACAGAACCAAATGCCTTTGCATTTATAGGGGAGGAAGGTGGGTTTTTTTTACCCTCTTGATTTCTCCAGTATACCAAACTCCTTGATCTTACGTGGGGAAAGCATGAAAAAGCCCAGCTTTTCCAGCGTGAGATAAATCTGGGTTAAAATTTAACAAAATTGGTTAAAAAGGACAAAGCCGCATCTTGAGTCAAGACACAGTTGTAGAAAAAAAGTCTTTTCCCGCAAATGTTTCTGTTCCTTGTTGAGTTGATAAGAGGAAACAACTTAAGAAGGCAGACTTTTTGTTTATTTTAGGAAAAATACTCAGTGTTGCATTGCATCACATCTTTTCTACCGCTTTCCCTTGTTTTCATCAACTGTTGTTTTTAGAACAGCAGTCCTGTGTTTAGTTATTTCCCAGGCAGGAATGGGACTTTTTTTTCTTTTTTTTTTATGTTTGGCAACCATATTTCAAAAGACAAGTCAGGTTAGGAGAGAAAGAAAGAGAGAAAGGGAGAAAAAAAGAAAAAGAGAAAGAAAGAAAAAGAAAGAAAGAAAAAGAAAAAAGGGAGAAAGGAAAGGGGAAAAATGGAGAAAAGAAAAAGAAAAAAAGAAAGGAGAGAGACAGTCCATTTGTGGGCAACTTTGGATGAGAGCTTTTCCAAGCTTCTCTGTTTTGTGTGTGTGTGTGATTTGTCTGCCTGCAACTTGGCTTTGCACCCCATTGTCGCCTCCCATCACCATGGGAGGTTTTGAGGATGCTGAGAGATTTCACGTCTGCCATGCAGTAAAAAGGGAGGAAAACTTACTCTCCCCTTACTTTCCTCTGGGTGCAACTCCCGTTTCTCGCACTGGGGACATGAAGCCCCAAAGGCCAAACTGGGAGATGCAGCCTCCTTTCGGCCAGGGTAGTTTGTGGCAGGCAAGCACTTTTGCAAGGAGCCAAAAACTGAGGTTTGTGGGAGCTTCTGAACTATAGAAAGAGAAGGAGGGGAAGCCGTCCCAGTCTGTCTGTCCGGGGTCAAGCAAACTGGCCAGCAACTCCAGCCATGACCTAAACTGGTGGGCTGGATGTAATCCCACATCTTCTCCGACTTCTTTCCAAGACTCAGCCTTGGACCCGCATTTGCTGGGTCCAGACCAAGGAGAAATGCTGCAACCCACCCCCAGGACTAGCACCTTCAGGGAGCAAAGCCCATGTTTGCACAGAGGAAGCAACCATGTTGGAAGAAAAGTCTTCATCGTGGTTCATCCAAGCTGGGAATAAACATGGCAACTGCTTTGGGAAGAAGGTTGCAGTTTATTGGAGAGGAGAGCCAGACAGAAAGATGGCTCTGGCAGAAAAGAGAGGGAACACATGTAGGGAGTGGGTTTTTATACCCTCTGGAGCCTTTTGTTTGGAGCTGCTTCCTGTTCCTGTTTGAGGCTATTTCCTGTGCAGTGTATTCTGAGCTGAGTCTTGCCCTTTGGCATCTGTGGGTTAATCCTATTATGTCCCAAAGGTCATGTCCTGCTTCCCTGGGGCTGGGGCTAATGACTTAGAGTTTGGGTGAGGTATGCAGATTTTGGGCCTTTGTCTTCTTAATGTTCCAGTTGCAACCTTTACACCGGCATTTGTATAGAGCTGGTTTTCTGCTTGGGACAGAGAGACTTGGGGGCAGGATTGGTTTCTGCTTTTAAAATCCTTTTGGGAAATATATTCTGCCCTTTTAATATTTCCTTCTCTGGGGGGCTGACTTCCTACAACCAAATAAGGATTCCACCCCCCAAATTAATTGCACCAATCTTTGCAAGATTGCATCCCTGGAGAGACGAGGAAATCTTGGTTCAGGATTCTTCTCTTGCAAAAAAGGAGGAGGAGGAGGGGTCGAGCCTCACCCCCAGCCCCCTCCTGAGCCCATCATCCCCTCCCAGAGCCCATCATCCCCTGCAGAGCCCATCATCCCCCCCGCACCCAAGCCCATCGTTCCCTCCCACAACCCATCAGTTCCTCCCAGAGTCTATCATCCCCCCAAATTCATCATCTCCCCAGAGCCCATCATCCCTTCCCACAGCCCATCATCCCCCAGAGCTCATCATTCCCTCCCACAACCCATCTCTTCCCAGAGCCCATCACCCCCTGCACAGCCCATCACCCCCAGCAGAGCCCATCATCCCCTCCCACAGCCCATCACCCCCCGCAGAGCCCATTATCCCCCCCACCCGAGCTCATCGTCCCCTCCCACCACCCATCATCTCCCGGAGCCCTGGGCGCTTGGAGCCGGCCGGCCGGCTGCGAACTACACCTCCCAGGCTGCCCCGCGGCGGCCCCGCCTGCCCGCGCCGGAAATGCTGAGGGAGGGCGCGGCCGGGCGGAAGCGCGGCCGGAAAGCGCCCCTGCGCGCTCGGGGGACGGAGGCTGCCGGCCGCCCGCGGCGTTTGGGGGCGCGGGGACGGCCATGGCCAAGCAGTACGACGCGGCCGAGTGCCCGTACTGCGACGAGGTCTCCAAGTACGAGAAGCTGGCCAAGATCGGGCAGGGCACCTTCGGGTAAGGCGCGCCCGGCCCGGCCCGGCCCTGCCCTTCCACGTGGGTGGGGGCACCCCCGAGCCCATCGGGCCCTCCCGCCGGGGGTGAACCCCCCCCGGACTACCAGCCCCCTCCTCCCCAGCCGGACTGCAGCCTCCCTCCTCCCCGGCACCACCCGCTTGACGCCCTGCTCGCCCGCGCAGGGGGAGGACCCCCGCTCCCATGGTGCACGGCCGCCCTGCGGGCCCGAATTGGGGCTCTCTTGCCTGGGTAGGGCCGGAGACCCATCGCTCCCGGCCAGGAGCGCCCCTCCCGCTTGGAGTGGGGCAGCGTGCGCTCCCCACACGCCTCGGGGAGCCCCCTCCCCCCCTCCAGCCCCCTCTGTGCCCCCCCAACCAGAGCCCCCCCGTCTCCTAGCTCAGGAAGATGGGGGCTGTAGTGCAGGAAGCTGAAATGAGTGCGGGGGCAGCTTAGTGGCCCCTTGCGCCTTTCCCCCCCATCTCTGACCATCTTCTTCCTCCTTTAATCCTCCTCCCTCCCCGACACACAAACCCAGACACACAACCCGGGGAGCTTCCCCTGTGTATGGCCTTTAAATGCCCCTCCTGGGATGGACCGAGCTGAGCTGCCCTTAGATCTGCCCCCCCCCCTCCGGCACAGGAACCCCACTTTGCCCCACCTGGCGCTCCCGAATCTTGGCCCGGAGGGAGAGAGACCTCAGGAGCTCAGCCAGCCGGTCCTCCCTCCTGCTGCTTGTGGGCCCAGCAGCCCAGCCTTTGCCATCGTTGCTGGTCTCCCAGCAACGGACATTCCAGGATGGAACCCGGTGGCTCTTCTGCCCTCGGGGTCCATCCTCCATCCGGCTCCCACTTAACCTATCATCCCCAGCTCCTCGGCCAGGTGGGCATGGTGCATGCATTCCCCCCCCCTCTTTGCTTAACTGGCCTCCCCTCTTCATGCCCTCCTTGGCTTCTCTTGCAGGGAGGTCTTCAAAGCGAAGCATCGGCAGACGGGCAAAAAAGTTGCGCTGAAGAAAGTGTTGATGGAGAACGAAAAAGAGGGGGTGAGTGGCGCGGGCTTCGCCCCACACATCTGGGTGGAATAAACAGGCAATGAGAGAAACTGTGAAGGGGAGGGATGGGAAATCTGGGGTGCTTCTTCGGGGGGTGGGGGAACAGAGCAACAAATTTAAGGGCAGGTGCTTTCAGGAAACCTGAAAATCAAGAACAAAGTTCTGTTGTCCTAGCACTGATGCTGTAAGCTAGTTTGGTAATGAAATGTCTGCAAGGAAACCACCAAGTTCACAGGCCTTTTCGTCCTCTTCTTCCTTCTCTCTTCCCCTCTTCCATCCTTTTCTCCATAAACTCCATTCTTCCAGCACTGATGCTGTAACCTGGTTTGGTAATGAAATGTCTGCAAGGAAACCACCAAGCTCACAGCCCTTTTCTTCTCCTTCTCTCTTTCCCTCTTCCATCCTTTTCCTTCTCTCCACAAGCCCCACTCTTCTACCACCGATGATGTAACTTAGTTTGGTAACGAAATGTCCGCAAGAAAACCATCAAGCTCAGAGAGCATCATGGACCCTTCTGTGACTTTGATCTGGGCTCTGTGCCACTCGGCAGATCTTATCCTCTTTAATTTGATCAAGCCTAAAACCTGATTAAACCTCTTAAACCTGCCTAAATCAACCCCTATTTTGCGATGGATTCTTTGAGCATTTAATTTATTGGAAAGGATATGGGCTAGGGTGGCGCATGAACTTTGCTCATTTATAAGTTACACACCAGGCTCTGGGAAATAGGTAAACCTGATCAGTTGATCTACTATCTCCGATTGCAAAGCTGGTTTTCTTCCTTCACAATCTTTCAGGATCAAGCGGATTGTGTGTTTGTGGCTGCGCCGTTCATTTCCTCCTCCGAGTGACCAAATCAACTGGAATTCAGTGGGACTCCCCATTATGTTTTTTGCGGCCTTAAGTTAGAGCACTAATAGAACTTATTCAATTTTAAATAGTCACCACGTTGGAATGAGTCAGTATTGTGAAGTCCTTGGTGCTCTCCGCGTTTGGTTTGTTTTCTTGCAGATGTCAGTGGAGATTCTCAGCCATCCAGGTCATGGTTTGTCCCCAAAGGTGCTTTTTGAAGAGGCAGCTGGATTTGCCTTGAAGACATTTCGCTTCTCATCCAAGAAGCTTCTTCGGTTCATATCAGTCCTTCCATTCTCCACCCTTCAGTCAGAACTGAAGAAGCTTCTTGGACGAGAAGCGAAGCGTCTTCAAGGAAAAACCAAGGCAGTCCAGTTGCCTCTTGAAAAAAACACCTTTGGGATTTTCTTGGAAATATTTCATTGCCCAACTGGGGAAAATCATCAGTGTTGGTAGGGAGGGTGGGGAGTTGTTCTCTGTTTACCTATTGGTCGTTTTTCTTATCACTGTTGCTGGGAGTTCTTGATTGTTCCTTGATAAGGTATTGTTTGATTGTTTGCATGAGTGGGTCGTTCCTTGACTGGGGTATTGTTTACTTGATTGTTGGCCTAGTTGTGTTAATCTCTGCTTATCCTGTGTGATAATTAGCTGGCCTTGGAGATCTTTCTGTTTCTGTCTCTTTTGAATGACATGTTTCCCAGTTGAAAATTATAGGGAGGTCTGTCCATGAGTTGTAAAACTCTAGCTAAAGAACTTTGCCTTCCCGCCTTGGTGGCAAATATGTTCTCTCTTTGTTCTGTCTAGTTTCCAATCACAGCTTTACGGGAGATTAAAATCCTGCAGTTGCTGAAACACGAAAATGTGGTCAACCTCATTGAAATATGCCGGACTAAAGGTAAGCGGTCCAAACTTGCTGGGCTTAATTTTATCTGCTAATTTCCAGGCCACGCCTGGAAAACTGCAGCCAATTTTGGCCACCCTATCACAAAAAAAGATGTTGAGAGTTTGGAAAAAATTCAGAGAAGAGCAACTAAGATGATCAAAGAGGCCTGGAGACTAAAACATATGAAGAACAGTTGCAGGATTTGGGAATGGCCAATCTAGAGGGAAAAAAGGACTAGGGGGGGACATGATAGCAGCATTCCAGTATTTATGGGACTGCCACAAGGCAGAGGGGGCTTCACCAAAGCACCAGAGGGCAACATTATCTATCTATCTATCTATATCTATCTATCTATATCTATCTATCTATCTATCTATCTATCTATCTATCTATCTATCTATCTATCTATCTATCTATCTATCTATCTATCTATCTATCTATCTATCTATCTATCTATCTATCTATCTATCTATATCTATCTAATCTATCTATCGTCATGTCTTGTCTGTCTTGTCTGTCTATCTATCTATCTATCTATCTATATCTATCTATCTATCTATCTATCTATCTATCTATCTATCTATCTATCTATCTATCTATCTATCTATCTATCTATCTATCTATCTTATCTATCTTATCTATCTTATCTATCTAATCTATCATCAGCCATGGTGGTGCAGTGGTTAGAATGCAGTATTGCAGGCTAACTCTGCCCACTGCTAGGAGTTCGATCCTGACCGGCTCAAGGTTGACTCAGCTTTCCATCCTTCCGAGGTCGGTAAAACGACCCCAGATGGTTGGGGGGCCATAGTCTGACTCTGTATACCGCTTAGAGAGTGCTGTAAAGCACTGTAAAGTGACGTATAAGTCTAAATGCTATTGCTATTGCTAATATAATCCATGGAGTCAAACAAGATGGCCGAACGCCGACGAAGCGACTGGAATAGCCGATAAAAATTTGAGGTTCCGCTTTCCTTTCGTCCCCGCAGCCTCCCCGTACAATCGTTGCAAGGGCAGCATCTACCTGGTCTTCGACTTCTGCGAGCATGACCTGGCTGGCCTCCTCAGCAACGCTCACGTCAAGTTCACGCTCTCGGAGATTAAGAAGGTGATGCAGATGCTCTTGAACGGCCTCTACTACATCCACCGGAATAAGGTGAGGGGTCCCCGCGGACTTCGTAGACCCCGGAGATCTCAGCTGGTCTTCCCTTGGGAAAAACAAACAAACCCCACTCAGTTAGTTAGTAAAGACCTTTCTTTTGACCCAGCTGAAGCAAAAGTGGTTACAGGTCAGTCCTCAGCTTAACGGCCGCAACTGAGTCCCAAATTTATGTTGCCGAGGGAGAAATGTGTTAAAAATTTGCCCCGTTTTACAACCTCGGTTTCTGATAACGAAAGAGAATTTGTCTACAGGAGCTACGTGAATATCTGGGGAAGTTTGGCTGGGAATGTCTTGTTATATGCTTTGGTCTGATGCCTTTGGGATTTCAGAGTTAGTTTTACCTCGCCTTTACCATGCCGTGTATTCAATAAACAAGTAAGCTTTTCAGAAATGAAAGCAATCCTGGACTTTTTATTTGGACATTCCATCTGGAGGTTGACAGCTAGCAGGATGGCGACCGTGACAAACCACCCATGTCTCTCTCCCATCTTTTATTCCTCCCAGATCCTTCACAGAGACATGAAAGCCGCCAACGTGCTCATCACCCGGGATGGCGTCTTGAAGTTGGCCGATTTTGGGTTGGCCCGGGCTTTCAGCCTGGCCAAGAACAGCCAGCCCAACCGCTACACGAACCGGGTGGTGACTTTGTGGTACCGTCCTCCAGAGCTGCTGCTGGGTACGAAGGAGTGGTCAATCTCTGTGGGTTGGATTGGGGACTGATGGAGTATCGGTCTTCTGGAGCTCCACGTGGGGCTTCAGTTCCCATATGGCTGGGCTGGCTCATGGGCCTTGGGTCACCCTTTGTGGAGTGATGGATTATCAAGCTTCTGGAGCTCTGTGTGAGACTTCAGTTCCCATATGGCTGGGCTGGCTCATGGGCCTTGGGTCACCCTTTGTGGACTGATGGAGTATCAGGCTTCTGGAGCTCCACGTGGGGCTTCAGTTCCCATATGGCTGGGCTGGCTCATGGGCCTTGGGTCACCCTTTGTGGACTGATGGATTATCAAGCTTCTGGAGCTCTGTGTGGGACTTCAGTTCCCATATGGCTGGGCTGGCTCATGGGCCTTGGGTCACCCTTTGTGGACTGATGGATTATCAAGCTTCTGGAGCTCTGTGTGAGACTTCAGTTCCCATATGGCTGGGCTGGCTCATGGGCCTTGGGTCACCCTTTGTGGACTGATGGATTATCAAGCTTCTGGAGCTCTGTGTGGGACTTCAGTTCCCATATGGCTGGGCTGGCTCATGGGCCTTGGGTCACCCTTTGTGGACTGATGGATTATCAAGCTTCTGGAGCTCTGTGTGGGACTTCAGTTCCCATATGGCTGGGCTGGCTCATGGGCCTTGGGTCAAACTTTGGGTTCTGCTCCTCTGCTCGTGGACTGACGGAGTGTCGGTCTTCTGGAGCTCCACGGGGGACTTCAGTTCCCATATGGCTGGGCTGGCCCATGAATTATGAGCCTAGGCTTCAACCAAGCCATGGCTTTCCACATTGAATCCAAGATCTTCTAAGGAATCCATCCTTAAAAGCAACAAATTTACCAGGCACTCAAAAGGAGTTTTTTTTGAGGTGTCCTCAACATCTTGAGAACGTCCTTACAACGGACGTAAGATTTGCTCCTCCTTTGGAGTGGTTCTTGGGAGCCTTTTAAACACAGCTGTCTTTGCTCCTGTGGCTTATCTAGAATATTTTCATAAAACTGGCTGATTTAGTGTGACAAGAGTAGGTTTAATTAAGGCAGCTCCTGTTTCATAACCCACCTCCTCAGCCACAAATCAGGATTTTAGAAGCAGATATATAGAAATGTGACAGTATATATTAAACCATGAGGACAAGGTTGTTAACTTCCCTAGAATTTAAGGCTTAACAACAGCATTTTAAAGGATCCTATTAGGCCAGTTTTCTGGACAATATCAGTACTTGGGGCCTTATCCAAATTCCATGAATCAAAACTGTTATTTTAATTGTTGGCTGTGTTGAGATGATATTGTGTGTCCTGCACAGTTGGACAGGGAAATGAAAAATCAAGGAGATATTGGACAAAAATTCACACTTGGTTAGAAAAAATGCTAGAGAAACACACAGATGATAAACCTGAATTTTCCTTACTAGGTATAATGCCAGAAAAACTTGATAAGCCAAGTACATACTTGATTTTACACGTGATCACAGCGGCAAGAATTATATTTGCACAATACTGGAAGAACGAAGAAACACTACCAGAAGAAGAAATAATTTTAAAAAATACTAGACTGTGTGGAAATGGACAGACGTACTTGAAGGTTGAAGGAAAAAGAAGAAGCAGAACATTTTCAAACTAGGGACCTGTTTTATCAATGGTCAGAGAAAAGGTTTAGGGATTAAGGAATTTAATTCGTATTAGTGAATAAGATAATCATTTTGTTGAAGGATTACTGTTGAATTCTGTTTAAAAAAAAGAAATCAATAAAACTTTATAAAAAAAAAAAGAAAAGTCAATAATTGTTTTCCAGAGTAGCTGGAAGAATTAGGCTTTAGGAAGGTTAACTCGAGATTCCTTGTTGTTTTTTTAAGGAGAACGCGATTATGGGCCCCCCATTGATCTGTGGGGCGGGGGCTGCATCATGGCGGAGATGTGGACACGGAGCCCCATCATGCAAGGCAACACCGAACAGCATCAGCTCACCCTGATCAGCCAACTCTGCGGCTCCATCACGCCCGAGGTGAGAACCAACATCCTAAAGGCTGTCCTCAACTTAACGGTTTGCTTAGTGACCGTTGGAAGTAACAACGGCACTGGACAAAGCGACTTACCGACCTTTTTCACACTTAACGACCGTCGGAGCCTCCCCGCGGTCACGCGATCAGAATTCGGACGCTTGGCAACTGACTCACATTGAGAACGGTTGCCGCGTCCCCCGGGGTTGCGGGATCCCCTTTTGCGACCTTCCCACAAGCAAAGTCAACGGGCGGGAAGCGAGATTCACTTAACAACCAGGTTACTCACTTAACAATGGCAGCGATTCGCTTAACGACCGGGGCGAGAGAGGTCACCAAATGGGGCAAAATCACGTAACAAATGTGTCACTTAGCAACCTAAATTCTGGGCTCTATTGTAGATGTAAGTCGAGGATGGCCAATAGAATAGGATAGGAAATAGAATAGAGAATAGGATAGGATCATTCCTCGACTTACAACAGTTCGTTTAGTGACTGTTTTAAGTTACAGGGGCAGTGGTTGTAAGTCAAGGACTCTCTGTACCTCTTTGTGTTTTCCAACTGAATTTAGGAAGTTAAGCTGAGCAATAACAAAAGAATAAAATAACAGTGTCTTCTAGTCCAACCCCTTGCACAGGCAGGAGACCCGATACCATTTCAGACAAGTGGCTGTCCAGTCTCTTCTTAAAAACCTCCAGTGATGAGGGAGGGAGGAAGGAAAGAAGGAAGAAAGGGAAAAACGAATAGCAGAATAATAGAATTGGAAGGGACCTTGGAGGTCTTCTAGTCCAGCCCCCTGCTCAGGCAGGAGACCCGATGCCATTTCAGACAAGTGGCTGTTCAGTCTCTTAAAAACCTCCAGTGATGGAGCACCCACAACTTCTGGTGGCAACTTCTGTTCCACTGATTGTCCTCATTGTTAGGAAGTTTCCCCTTAATTCCAGGTTGCTTCTCTCCTCGGTTAGTTTCCATCCGTTGTTTCTTGCCTTCCGGTACTTTGGAAAATAAATTGACCCCCTTCTTCTTGGGGGCAGCCCCTCAGATATTGGTTGTTAGATCCCATACACATTGTGGGCACTGCTGAACATTTGCATGAGTCACTGATAATCAGAATTGCAGAATAACAGAGTTGGAAGGGACCCTGGCGGTCTTCTAATCCAACCCCCTGCTCAAGCAGGAGACCCTATACCATTTCAATCAATCAATCAATTAATCAGAATAGAGCTGGACGGGACCTTGGAGGACCCTATACCATTTCAGACAAATGGCTGTCCAGTCTCTTCTTAAAAATCTCCAGAGATGGAGCGCCCACGATTTCTGAAGGCAACTTCTGTTCCACTGGTTAATTGTCCTCACTGTCAGGAAGTTCCTCCTTAAATCCAGGTTGCTTCTCTCTTTGGTCAGTTTCTATCCGTTGTTTCTTGTCCTGCCCTCGGGTGCTTTGGAGAATAAATTGACCCCCCTCCTCTTCTTTGTGGCAGCCCCTCAAATACCGGAATGCCGCTGTCCATGTCCCCCCTAGTCCTTCTTTTCTCTCGATGCGGTTCGTCTCTGAATTCCACTTCTCCTTTCAGATCTGGCCCAATGTGGACAAATACGAGCTCTACCAGAAGCTGGAGTTGCCCAAGGGTCAGAAGCGCAAGGTCAAGGAGCGGCTGAAGGCCTACGTGAAGGATCCCTACGCCCTGGATCTCATCGACAAGCTGCTGGTCCTCGATCCCGCCCAGCGGATCGACAGCGACGACGCCCTGAACCACGACTTCTTCTGGTCCGACCCCATGCCCTCCGACCTCAAGAACATGCTCTCCACCCACAACCAGTCCATGTTCGAGTACTTGGCCCCGCCCAGGAGGAGAGGCGGGCACATGCCCCAGCAGCCGGCCAATCAGGGCAGGAACCCCGCGGCAACCAATCAGACTGAGTTCGACCGGGTCTTCTGAACCCGAGTCGCGTCGAGACGGAGATTTTAACGCATTGTGATTTCTTAGATTTTTATTTTATTTTTATGATTTCTTTTTTCTTTCTTTTCTTTTTTTTGGAGGGGGTTAACAGAACAATGGGAATAGTTGGGTTCGGATGAGAATTGCAATTTATGGAAAACCCTTCAAGGACCTTCCCTGGACTTGGATCCGTGGCGGAGAAGCGTGCGACTTGTCTATTTTTATTTTCCCCCGAAACGCTTCCTTGTATCCCGAAATTCTTTCTTTCCTTTTCCTGGACGTGGAGGGCTTTGCGGAGGGCAGGCAGGCTGGCTGGCACGAATGGGCTGCCGTAAATTTAATATTTTGCTGCAGGGAGACGAAACGTGACAGAACAAAGGCTGTGCGATTGGGAATCCGATAAAAAAATGGATGCTATTCCCATTCCTGGTCTTCTGGGGAAGATCCTGCCCGGGCGAGAGAATTTTGCTGGACATCGGTGACCGTCGACATGATCCCGGTGTCTGCTTCAGGCCTGTTTCTTCCAGCACGGAGAGACTCCCCCTTTTTTTCCCCCCCCTCCTCGCTTTAATTTTGCAATTTTTGTTTTCTTTTTTAAAGGAAAACCCCCGTTTCCTGGGATAGCAAAAGAATCTAAGACGTGCTTCCTAGCTTGGCTCTCTTGCAGGAGGCTAAGTGAAGTGTTTTTTTGTGTTTTTTTTTTAAAAAGAAGAAAATAACCATCAGCAGTCCTGAAAAGTTTGCTGGCTTCCTTCCTTTTCCCCATTCCAAGCTCTTCTGATTCTCCAGATCGAACCCTTTTTATCATGTTTGCCTCTTTTCGGGCGCTTGGGATGAAATGAATTAAAATTGAATGAACACTGCTTGGGTGGGACCGCATCCCCGTTCTTGAAACGCACAAAAGCGTCTGGAGTTAGTACCTACTACGGATCATTTAACGTGAATTTAGCCCGGGATAAAGGAGAAAGGAATGAATGAACGAATGAAGCTGGAAGAAATGCGAAAAAAAAAAAAGATGAAATTAAAGCTATAATAAAAAAAACACGAGTGAGGGTTTGTTTTTTGTTCTTTGTTCTGTTGTGGCAAAATCAAACATCCAGAGACACGCCAAGCCAATGATTAACTCCGTTGGCCCTTGTTTATTATGGCTTGTTTGCCAGTTCCTTTCAACACGGTGTGCAAAATGTAAATATTTACGAACGAAGGTTGTGTCCAAAAACGTAAATATTTATCCACAAGACCAGGAATCCCGGGGGGGGGGTGTTATTGGCCATTCACAAAACTTGCTGAAAAACACATTTTACACACACTTTTCTTTTAAAAGGGTAGGAGTTGCTTGGGTTTTTCTCCCAGCTTCCAGGAACTTTTCTGGCACGGCTGACCGTGTCTTCCTCCCCCCCACCCCCAAACTGGGTGAAAAGTCAGCTGCTTTTAAACCCCGGTTAAACAAACCTGGTTGGGGTGCAGAGCTCGCTGTGCTGTTAAATGTTTTAATTTTACCCAAAAATCATCCCAGGAAGGCGGTTGGGCCAAGCGGCTGAAGCCGAAGCTTTTCCGCTCGCAGCTCTCCGTGATGGAAAGCGGGAAGATCCAAGCAACCCTGAAGGTATATTTCTGTTCCTTACCACCGGCTCAGGAAGCAGGTTCAATAAAGTGAAATTAGAAATTAAATTTTGTTTTTTGCCACTAGGAGCAAAACAAAATCTGGGAGGGGGCTGTGTATAGGTGGGCGGGGGGGGGCATACTTGGCGCGCTGTCCTTGCTTTGCACGGGGGAATTAACTGGAAAATTTGGTGTTTTGCACTCGGCTGATCTGTTTGTTGACTGCGTTGGGCTGCAAATTAGGATCTTTTTGCTCATGTTGTGTTTTGCACTGTGTATCCTGCTCTCTTAGGTGAGATGAGCAGAATAGAATAGAATATAGAATAGAATAGAGGAATAGAATAGAATTCAGAATGAGTAGAATAGAATAGAATAGAAAATATGGAAAGGAATAGAATACAGTGGAATGTAATAGAATTCAGAATAGAATTCAGAATAGGATAGAATAGAACAGAACATGGAATAGGAATAGAATAGAATAGAAAATATGGAAAGGAATAGAATTAGAATAGAATAAGGATATGGAATAGAATAGAGTGGAATAGAATAGAATAGAATTCAGAATAGGATAGAATAGAACAACATGGAATAGGAATAGAATAGAAAATATGGAAAGGAATAGAATAGAATATGGAATAGAATTGAATAGAATAATAACTTTGTCATTTTGAATGTACACTAATCGGCATACATTAAAATGAAATTTCGTTGCATACAGCTCTCAAAGCACTGTATAATTTTAACAAATCGACAAAAAGTCAAGGCTCTCCAAATTTGGCAACTTGGGGACTTCAACTCCCAGAATTGCTCAGCCAGCCCTGGGGTGGGGAGGCTGGGAGTTGTAGTTCATCAGATTTGGAAAAGTGGAAAATGCAATCAGAAGAAGAA
Source organism: Azemiops feae (assembly GCA_023970755.1). NCBI lineage: Eukaryota > Metazoa > Chordata > Lepidosauria > Squamata > Viperidae > Azemiops > Azemiops feae. The sequence continues at coordinate 57,501 of JALGBA010000956.1, forward strand.
GACTGGGCGACCGATTGGCTGGAATGGTACACAATCTCCTGCTTGGGCAGGGGGTTGGCCTAGATGACCTCTTAAGCTCACTTCCGACTCTATTCCGTAAAGCGAGCCCGCCAGCTGCGAGTCCCTCTGCCCTCCTTTTTATCTCTACCGGACCCAGCTGGCCTGGCAGAGAGGGAATTTGCCCTTGCCAAAGATGGCGGCGAGGGCGTCTTTTTTTTTTAAACCCCACCTTCAGGCGCCTGCGCACGGTAGGAGGAGGCGGCGAGGCGGAGGCGTGGCCGGCGGTGCAGCAGGAGCAGCCGCGACCGCCTCAGGGGGGCGGGGCGCGCTGACGTCACTCGGCTGGCCATGGGCTCGCGCCGGGTCCGGGCTTGGTGCCTCGCGCTCGTTCTGCAAGCGGCGCCCGCAGCAGCTCCGCTCGCCGCTTCCCGGGCCTGGCGGCGGTGGCTCAGCGCCCGCCCGGCCCGAGCTCCCCGGATGGAGTACCAGGTGAGCTTCGACGCGGCTTGGCAAGCCGGAGAACCCGCCGCCCTCCGCCGGGGTTGCGTCAGCCGGCGCAGGGCTGGAGCGCACGTGTGGGGATCGCGGGCTGGCCCTGCGCCTTGAGGGCTGGAGGGTGGGTGGGGGAATGCACGCGTGCAAAAAGTCTCGGGTGAGATGTGGAGCCTCCTCTTCCTCCTCTTCCTCCTCCTCCTCTTCTCCTCCTCCTCCTCTTCTCCTTCTCCTCCTCCTCCCCCCCTCTTCCTCCTCCTCTTCCTCCTTTTCTTCTCCTCCTCCTCCTCCTCCTCCCTATTGTAAAGCAAGAGGCGCCCGGGAGTAGCACTCGCTTTTATCAATCAGTAACAAAATTGTAACGGGTGGCGCTTTTCTTACCCTTTTTTGACTGTGGCTTTCATTTCCTGGCAAAAAGTGAATGGTTCAATGGTACTTTAGAACCTAGAATCTCCTCAGAGGTCTTCTAGTCCACCCCTCTACTTGAGGCAGGAGACCTCGTACCAACCCGGTCAAATGGTTCTCCAGTCTATTTTTGAAATCCCCCAGTGATGGAGCACCCACAACTGTCCCGTTGTTTAATTATTTCACTTTGTCGCTTTGCTCTTTAGCTGCAATCGACACAGGCCGCAGGGGGCATAGATTTGTGTGTGGGGGTCTCTCTGGATGTCCCCTCTAAAGACGGCGCTTCCCATCTTTCCAATGACTGATGCTTTTCCATATCTGCTGGGCCCCCCCTGCACAGGATTTGGGGGTTTTCCAGACCTTGAGTTTGAATTCTCTGACACCCCAATTCTAACCTAGGGCATCCTAGGTCTGGTTTTAGAGCAGCTATTTGCAATTATTTTTAAGATTTTTTTTCCCCCTTGGAATGCAGCCACAACGGCTTTAAACCAATCACCAGGAGACTGGGAGTTCTAGTCCAGCCTTAGGCATGAAAGCCAACCGGGTGACTTTGGGCCAATTACAAGGTGACAGTGAGTTCTAGTCCCGCCTTTGGCACAACAGCCGATTGGGTGACTTCAAACCAATCACCAGGAGACTGGGAGTTATAGTCCTGCCTTAGGCATGAAAACCAACCGGGTGATTTTGGGCCAATTACTAGGTGATGGTGAGTTCTAGTCCCGCCTTAGACACAACAGCCGGTTGGGGGACTTCAATCACCAGGAGACTGGGAGTTATAGTCCGGCCTTAGGCATGAAAACCAACAGGGTGATTTGGGGCCAATTACTAGGTGATGGTGAGTTCTAGTCCTGCCTTAGACACGACAGCCGGTTGGGGGACTTCAAACCAATCACCAGGAGACTGGGAGTTATAGTCCTGCCTTAGGCATGAAAGCCAACTGGGTGCCTTTGGGCCAGTCCCTCTCTTTCAACCCACCTCAAAGGATTGTTGTTGCGGGGAAAACAGGAGGAGAGGAAGATGTGTTATTTATGTTCACCTCCTTGGGTTGTTTGTATAAACACTAAAGGCAGTATACAAATAATCACAAAAAGCCTATCAGTGCAGGCCAGGTGTTCCAAGGGATTTCTTACCGCAGCGTTCATTTATTTTCTTACTTTATCCAATTTAGAGACTGCCCAAATCTCGGAGCTTTTAAAAAGTTCCTGCCTAAATAGAAATATTTAGCCTAAAACGTTGTCCTTAGCTTACCCCACTATCTCTGTTTTCCTTTCCTCCCAAATGTTGACATCTCTTTAATCAGTTTCTTTACATCACTGCCCATTCCTCTTCCCGGCTCGTTTGGGAGAAGATTAAGTTCTCCCATGTGAGTCGTCTTCTTCCTTCTCTTTTCCTTGATTGAGCAACTTTTAGCGTGAAATGACTAGGAGATAATTCTCCCGCCTCCGCTTGTCGAATCCAGAAAGCTGCTTTACCAGGAAATAAGATGCAATCACGTGTGAAAAAATGTATCGGCCCCGGGGGCAAACTTCTACTTTTCTACATGCAAGAGAGCGGGCTGATTTCTGCGGGCTTTTTTGCAAGGAATCCTTCCCTCTGGGGGCTCACGCTGTTCTTTTTAATTTCCAGCAGGTTTTAAGTAAAAAAAAAAAAAGCAGGAACATGGAGGTGAGATCCTTTTTTTTAATTTAACAGTTTGCCATTTTGTGAAACTGCTTCTCCCCTGCAGGAGAATTGGGTTGGCTCTTGAAACTTCCATCCGTGGCCCAGGTCCGCCTTCCCAAAATTATTTGTTGTTTGTTGTTGTTTTTTTCTAGATGCAATAGGAAAAATCCAAAGGCATATTTTTCTCCCTTTTCCTAGTTTTGCCGACATCCATGGCTTTGCAGCTTGGGGAGACGGTGCAGAATAAATGATGCGAACAATCCATAGTTATCTTGGGAATCTGGGGTTTGTAAGGGAGTTGTGCAGCCCTGAGTCCAAAATGTTAAAATAAATATGAATGTTTAGCAGGAAAGACCTGGGAGATACGTGCACGAATGCAACACTGCAGAAATACAGTATCGCTCCAGCTTTATGCCCAAAATACACAGTAGAGTAACCCATGTGTACTTTGAAAGGAAGCACCTCCTTTTTTTAGGAACGGGACGTCCTGTTGCAACTTCACTCACTCCTGGCTTATTTTTAGCTCAAGCCCACCCCTCAAGTCCTGTCTGGTTAAGTCTCTTCTCCGACCAAAGTCTGCAAGATCTCACTGGAGTATAACATCCATTTTTGGTCACCACATCACAAAAAAGATGTTGAGAATTTGGGGGAAAAAGTGCAGAGAAGAGCAACTTAAGATAATTAAAGGCCTGGAGATTAAAACATATGAAGAACGGTTGCAGGAGTTGGGACTGGGCAGTCGAGAGAAAAGAAGGACTGGTGGGGAGGGGGGACATGATAACAGGATTCTAGTATTTGAGGGGCTGCCCCAAAGAAGAGGGGGTCAACTTATTCTCCAAAGCAAAAGAAAGCAGGACAAGAAACAACGGGTGGAAACTAAGCAAGGAGAGAAGCAACCTGGAATTGAGGAGAAACTTCCTAACAGTGAGGACAATCAACCAGTGGAACAGCTTACCACCAGAAGTTGTGGGTGCTTCATCACTGGAGGTTTTAAAGAAGAGATTGGGCAATTATTTGTCTGAAAGAGGGTCTCCTGCTTGAGCAGGGGGCTGGACTAGAAGACCTCCAAGGTCCCTTCCAGTTCAATTCTGAGTCTGATATTATAAATTCCTCTTTACCTGTATTTGCGTTCTGCAAACCTAGAGACGTTTGCAAAAATATTTGTCTTAAGTGGGATCCGATGATCATCTTCCTGTGTTTGTGTGTGGAGGGGGTTGTGTGTGTCATGGTTGTGACTCTGAGACGAAAAACATCCATTTCAGCTTTCCTTGTGTTCAGATAGTCCTCGGCTAGCAGCAGTTCATTTAGTGACCGTTTGAAGTTAACAGCAGCACTGAAAACAGGGGCTTATGACCGTGTTTCACACTTAATCTTTGCAGCCTCCCCCTGGTCACGTGATCAAAACTCAGACGCTTGGCAGCTGACTCGTACTTATGACGGTTGCAGCGTCCCCGGGGTCCTGTGATTCCCCTTTTGCAACCTTCCGACAAGCAATGGGGGAGCCAGAATCACTGAACAACTGTGTTGCTGACTTAACAACTGCAGTGATTCACAACTGTGGCGAGAAGGGTCGTATAAAATGGGACAAAATTCCCTTCGCAAACGTTTTGCTGAGCAACATAAATTGCCAGTTGTGGTTGTAAAGTTGAGGACTTCCCTGTGTCTTTGAAAGCCAAACCGCTCCAACACCTGCGTCGTTCCCTGTGTGCCTGGCACCCCGGCTGGAAATCAATACGAATCCTGTTTGCTCTTGCAAAAGTTACAACATTGAAAAGCAGAAGCTCAGATTAATTCCCGATATAGGTCCGAACAGGCAGATCTTGTTCCAGGAGGGGAAAAAAAAAAAAAAAAAGAGGTAGCTGGTCCATCTGGATTGCAGTCTGGGTATATGCCAAGGAGGCCGCGTTGTTGCTTCCTAACGTAGGTTTTGTACGCCTTGTGTTGTTGCGTTCCTCGATCTCTCCAGGTGTTTTGTACACGTTCGCCGCACAGATGGTGCAAAAGATTTTGCGCGCGGAGGCATTAGAAGGTTTTTTTCAGGCACGGTACGGTGTCCCTAAGTGAACCAGCTCTGCTTTCGAAAGAAAGCCAATTTTACAACATTTGTTAATGTTTTCCTGCCAGTTTTAGCCCTGGTTAGATTCTGGATTTGATTTGTTTTCAAGCATCAACTTTCTCAGTGCCACCAAGTCCCTAGAAACGTCTATGGAGATTGTCTGTCATCCAGGTCCATGGTTGTCTCAAAGGTGCTTTTTCAGGAGGCAACTGGACTGTCTTGTTTTTTCCTTTGAAGACATTTCGCTTCTCATCCAAGAAGCTTCTTCAACTCTGACTGGATGGCGAGGAATGGAAGGATTTATAATTCCTTGCAGACAGCTGGTCATTTGCACTTTTTCTGAGAGTCTTTGAGGCCACTGGGAGCTTATAAATCCTTCCATTCCCCCACCATCCAGTCAGAGCTGAAGAAGCTTCTTGGAGGAGAAGCGAAACGTCTTCAAAGAAAACCAAGGAAGTCCAGTTGCCTTCTGAAGAACTGAAGAAGCTTCTGGGATGAGAAGCGAAACGTCTTCAAGGAAAAACAAAGTCCAGTTGCCTCCTGAAAAAAAAGCACCTTTGGGTTCCTGGAAATGTCTCCCAACTCTGTGGAGAGCCTGGAGAAAGGAATCGGGGGTTACCTGGAAAAATTGCACCTTCTTTGCAAAGGGCATATAACTTCCACGATCCCGTCTCTGATCCACCAGAGCTTTTCGGGATCCCGGAAAAGAAAGATGCCATCATTGTAGAAATAATTTCAGAGCTACCTTCCCCAAGGCGAGGATGGGAGGGATTTGAGTCCACACCGCGGAAAGGAACTTGGACTTGAGTCACGTTATCGAATTTTATTGTTTTATTCAAGGTTCTCCCTTCTCGGCTTTCAGCACAGAGGGTGTATGTGAGGTTGTAACATTTCCTCAGCTGGTATCTCGTTGGGAGAATTCCAGATTCCTGGTCTGCAAAACTCTTAAGCTCGTTTCTGCTGTGAGAGGCGGGCCGTCCAGAAAGGTGCAATGCTACACAGGTTGTGTTTCATTCCTGAGGTTTAGCTCCTGTGTTTTAGCCAGGAAATTCTCATCTTAGCTCCCCTGTGTGGTAGAATACTTTGAGGAAACCTCTCCCTCTATTCCTTCCTTTCTTTCCTTCCTTCCTTCCTTCCTTCCTTCCTTCCTTCCTTCCTTCCATCTCTTTTCTCTCCCTCCCTCCCTCCGTCCTTCCACCCACCCACCCATTCATCTCTTTCTCCTTCCTTCCTTCCTTCCTTCCTTCCTTCCTTCCTTCCTTCCTTCCTTCCTTCCTTCCTTCCTTCCTTCCTTCCTTCCTTCTTTCCTTCCTCCTTTCCTTCCTTCCATTCACTTTCCCCTCCCTCCCTTCTTCCTTCCTTCCTTCATTACTTACTCCCACCATCCATCCTCTCCTTCCTTCCTCCCTCCCTCCCTCCCTCCCTCCCTCCCTTCCTTTTTCCTCCCTTCCCCTTCCTTCCTTCCTTCCTTTTCCTCCTTCCTTTTCTTCCCTCCCTTCTTTCCTTCTCCTCTCTTCCCCTCCCTCCCTCCCTCCCTCCCTTCCCTCCCTCCTTCCTTCCTTTCCTTCCTTCCTTCCTTCCTTCCTTCCTTCCTTCCTTCTTCCCCATCCATCACTTTCCCCTCCCTCCCTTCTTCCTTCCTTCCCTTACTTACTCCCACCCATCCATCTCTTCTCCCTCCCTCCTTCCTTCCCTCCCTCCCTCCCTCCTTCCCTTCCTTCCTTCCTTCCTTCCTTCCTTCCTTCCTTCCTTCCTCCTTCCTTCCTTCCTTTGCCTTCCTCCTTCCTTCTTCTTCCCCCTTCCTTCCCATCATCACTTCCCCTCCCTCCCTTCTTCCTTCCTTACTTCCCACCCATCCATCTCTTCTCCCCCTCCCTCCCTCCTTCCTTCCTTCCTTCCTTCCTTCCTTCCTTCCTTCCTTCCTTCCTTCATCATTGCAGTAAAAGTACACACAAGTACACAAAATTAAGAAAAGGTAATACATGGAAAAAACAAAAACAAAACCAGATTTGTAACTTCCACCCTTCTTTCCCGTCAGTTAATTGCCATCTTCCTCTTTTCCCTTCCTCTCTCAACCTTTCTAAGCCCCAAATCATCCCTTCGCTCCTTTCATCTTTCCCCAAAACCTCCGTGTAAAGTTTCTAGCTTTTCACAAAAGCCTTCCATCATTTTCCTCCCGTCCCAGCTGGGGAGCATCGCTAGTTCCACGAACTCTTTGTCAGTTTTGCAAACCCCAAATTTCTCCTCGGTGTGTATTTCATGATTCGCTCATCTTGGCGCATGCAGTAATTTTGCCCCAGTTCCCGCGTGCAGTATTAATTCCCCCGTCGTTTCTTTTCAGCTCAATCATCCGTAAAACCCAATCCAAATTACATTTCAGGTTCATCCTTTTAACGTTTCCTGGGCGTGCTAAGCCTGGTGCATTTTACCCCTAGATGTTTGTAAAGGGTTGTGTTTGCTTAGAGGGAAGGAAGGCCCTCTTCACCCCCTGGGGTTGCAACATTCATAGAGACAGGATGACGGACGGACTCCGGATAGTAATGTCCAGCCGAGCTGGACCGCGGATGTCTCGCCCTCCAGCAATGGAGGCACCGAACATTCGCCAGGAAGGATCTTGTCATCAGCAGGATTTTTCTCCTAGCGCTTTGCCTTCTTCTGAAAAGACCAGCGCGTGCAAAACAAAACTTGAACCCCAGGCCAAACTCTTCCTATTTCAGGTGTCTGTTTTGGGGATTGGGGGGGGGCGGTGATCTGGGAAACTTTTGAGAGATTCTCGGGAGGAATTGGGACCAGCTCCGTCTGTTCCTTTCCCCCCAATGGAAAGGAACGAGAAGCCTAACCACCTGGATGTCCACCTGCTTGCAATTCCAGGATGCCATTCGCACTCTGAACACCCTCCAGACCAACGCCAGCTACCTGGAGCAGGTGAAGAGAGAAAGGGGAGACCCCCAGCTGCAATTGCAAGCGATGGCTGGCTTCCTGGAACGTACCGGCTTAAAGGTAAATGCCTTTTTTTTGTTTTTTTTGGCGTTTGGGGCAGGGGCTTCCCTCACTCCTGTGGTGGGCAAGTGGGGTTTGGGAATCCCGTTGTTGAGGTTCTTGTGCTTTTGGGGGGGACAAAGAGCGGAGACAGGGTGCGCTCTACCCTTCCTGGACTCCTGGTAGGGGGTAATGACGCTGAAAGCGAAAACTGACCGGAGTTTTCTCCGGCAGGTCGAAGACCTGAATCAACTCAACGTCATTCATGTGACTGGGACAAAGGGCAAGGTAAGGCGGGGGGGTGGGGGGACTGAAGGGAACAGGGTCGAAGGCTTCCTAAATTTTATCAGCAATGAGTAATTACAAATATGACATCTGTAGTAAACCTGTTACCAATATGGACATTACGGTGTTTTGGATAAATAAAACGAGAGGAGGAGGAAAAAAGATGGAGGGAGGGAGGCAGATGAGGGAGAGAAGGAAGGAAGGAAGGAAGACAGAAAAGGAAGGAAGGAAGATGAGAGAGAAGGAAGGAAGGAAGGAAAGGAAGAAGGGAAAGAAGGAAGGAAGATGGAGAGAAGGAAGGAAGGAAGACGAGAGAGAAGGAAGACAAAGGAGAAGAAAGGAAGGAAGATGAGGGAGAGAAGGAAGACGGAGAAAAGGAAGGAAAGAGAAGGAAGGAAGGAAGACGGAAGGAAGAAAGACGAGGGAGAGAAGGAAGGAAGGAAAGGAAAGAAAGGACAATTCAGTCCTTGCAATTATTAAATCTGGACCCTTGGGAAATCTATTGCTTCAGTGGCCCGTTTTTAACATCAGAAGACATTGGCAAAACTGATTGTGAACAATTCTCAAATCTATTCCTTCACACCAAAGTTTGCACTTCTTTCTGTCCACGTAAGATATCTGGAAGGGACAACAACATCTGGCAGAAAACCATAGAGAAGGGGATTGGGAAGAGACCACAAGCCATTTTTAAAATGAACTCGGAGTGTGAAGTGAAGGGGTCGGCAACCTACGCCCCTCACGGGCCCTTCAAGCCCCTTGGCCCAATTTTCAGGATTCTTGTTAGCCTTTGATTCAGCTGTTAAGGGAAAAACAGGTTGGCCAAGGTGGTGAGCAGCCTGGATTCCTTCCTGCTTTGAGTGGGGGCTGATATTTTCCCCCCCTTTTTAACCCATCAGGGTTCTGCCTGCGCCTTCACGGAACGGATTCTGCGCAATTACAATTTAAAGACCGGTTTTTACAGGTAAATGTCCTAGCGGGCTGCTTGGGGCGTGGATTGTCTTCTGTGCCAGCTGGAAAATTAGCTAGAAATTGAGTGTATTGGGACTGTTTTTGCTTTCTTTTGCCACAGTCATTCTCCTTCTATTTGCAGGTCTTTGCTCTCCTCCTCCTCCTCTCCTTCTCCTCCTCCTCCTCCTCCTCCTCCTCCTCCTCCTCCTTCTTCTTCTTCTTCTCTTCTTCTTCTTCTTCTTCTCTTTCTCTCGTCTTTTCTTCTTTCTCCTTCTCCTCCTCCTTCTCCTCCTCCTCCTCCTCCTCCTCCTCCTCCTCCTCCACCGTCAGTTTTTTAAATCCTCCCAATTGTCCAATTGATACAAATATAAAAAATCTTTTCGGCTTCCTGGCACTCTTTGATTTTTTTCCAGCTCGTGAACAGGCTTGCCTGACTTAAGCAGGCTTTTGATCTCAGCTGGCACAATCTCTCTAAAAGCGGAACAAAATGCAAGCACAGGACTACCTACTTAAAAAAAAAAAACCTCTGCTTCCTTTTAAAATCAAAGTTCAAACTGCCTTAATCGTACTTTGAATTGCTGTTAATCCTTACTCGATCTCCGGAAGGTAAACAGAATTCGGCCGATCGTAAAACCCTGCTTTCCAAACGGCCCGAGTGGTGATTGGCAGGGTTTTCCTGGTTCCGTTACATTTAACAAATACCTTCCGTCGGTCTAGGATTTTTATTTCGATCCCGGCGTGATGGCCATTCGAAGTTTGATCTAAGTAATCACTGGCTCTCTGATTTCTTTCCCCCAAGTTCACCGCATCTGGTTCAAGTCCGCGAGAGAATTCGGATTAACGGTCAGCCCATCAGCCAAGAGCTGTTTAGCAAATATTTCTGGCAGGTGTATAACCGGTTGGAGGAGACTAAGGTACGTCTGGTGTCACCTAGTGAGGTGTCCTACCTTAGAAGCAGAGGGGCAGAGGTGGTAGCGATGGGGTTGGGGCAAAGAAATGGAAGGGACAAGCAAAATGGAGCAAGGGTACCCCTCCAGTTTTTCTAATATTTTCCTGAGCTTGGTGGATAAAAGAATATCCGTCTCTCCATGCCAAGATCTAGCTCAGAAATTAGCTCAACTATTTGTAAGTCTTTGAGATAAGCCCATTCCAGAAATCAAAAGAAGTTCATTTAGACTGAAACCTGGATTTTGATAGTGGCCAGTGGAATGTGGGTTTGAGACCTGGGTTGTCCTTTGCTCAAATTCAGATCCTCCTAACCCCTTTGTGGTCTTCTCAGGACTCCCATCACACCTCCATGCCTGCCTACTTCCGGTTCCTTACGATCATGGCTTTCCACGTCTTCCTGCAGGAGAAGGTATGTTGGACCAAAAGTACCATTTTTAAAAAATTGGGGGGAAAAAAGATGCATTGGGGTAGGATAGGTGGGGCTCTGGTGATTGTCCAGATGTTGCTGATCTGCAGAGTCCAACATCTGGAGATCCAGAACCTGGCTTTGAAACCTAAAGTATCCCCAACTTGAGTTGAGCCCAAACGTGATGCTTCCCTGTAGTTCTCTTGATAGGGAAGCAGTTTGAGTAAGATAGGTGGGGTTCTGGTGATTGACATCCGGTGATTGTCCAGATGTCCAGATGTTGCTGATCTGCAGAGTCCAACATCTGGAGATCCAGAACGTGGCTTTGAAACTTTGAAGCTCTCTTGATAGGGAAGCCGTTTGGAGAATCCCTTTAGAAGGTCTGGACGTGAAGAAGTCAACTCCTTGTGGCCCTGTCTAAACTCATCTTGGTTGGGTTTAAATAAATTAGCCCGTTCTTGAAGACCAAAAAGTGACATTCCCATATCCTCAGGCAGCCTGGCCCGTGGATGGGTGCTGTGGTCTACAGTCTGGAGGGCCCAAAAACCTCTTGGGCCATGAAACCATGAGCTATGTTGTATCTTCTTCCCAGGTTGACTTGGCGGTTATAGAAGTTGGCATTGGGGGCGCCTACGATTGCACGAATATTGTCAGGTATGGAGGTTGAACTTCTGGATGCTGCATCATTAGCCTTCCAAAGGGTGGGTTTCCCTCTCTGTTCAGAAATGGCTCATGTTTGGTGGACATCTGTTCTTCTCTTGATGGCTTTCTAGGACCATGCCAAGAATCTGACTTTCCCTCCTTGGAGAGTCTTCTACATCTCCCTTTCTTTGTCTTCCTTGTAGGAAGCCAGTAGTATGTGGGGTCTCCTCCTTGGGCATTGACCACACCAGCATCTTGGGAGACACCATTGAGAAGATCGCCTGGCAGAAAGGAGGCATCTTCAAGGTAGATGTCTTGGAGAGATCTTCTCTCTCAACCTTCGTGTTATTAAGATGGGCTTGGGAAACCTGGAGAACTCTTGAATCAGAACCAGAATAGAGCTGGAAGGGACCTTGGAGGTCTCCTAGTGCAGCCCCCTGCTCCAGCAGGAGGTCCTAAACCAGTTTGGACAAATGACTGTCCAGTCTTGGATCTGTGATGACTCTAGAAAGAAAATCCTTCTAAATTAAATAAGCAGTTTTGAACATTGCTTAATTTCTTTAAGATCTAGAAACTTTCTCTACATCATTTGCATGTTTTGTTTATATATATATATATATATATGTATGTATGTATGTATGTATGTATGTATAGATAGATAGATATAGATAGATATAGATGATAGATAGATAGATAGATAGATATAGATAGATATAGATAGATAGATATAGATAGATAGATATAGATATAGATATAGATAGATAGATAGATAGAGATAGATAGATAGATAGATAGATATAGATATAGATATAGATATAGATATATAATCATCACAAATGCTTAATATTTTATCAGCAACGTATTGTCTGGGTTCCAACATTTAACTTACTAATCCATGTTAAATTCCTTTCTCTCTACCTCGTTTTTCTAGCCATTGATAAAAGGTATCCCATGTTCTATAGTATACTGAATCTTCCTTCTCTTTCTTTTTCAATGTCAAATCTACCCATTTCTGCAGAATCTAAAAAATTTGTAATTATCTCTTCCTCCGTTGGTAAATCTTCATTTTTCCAATGTTGAGTGAATACAATTCTCGCTGCAGTTCATACATGTAAAATTAGATATATACACTCTTTCTCATAATTTCCTACAATTATGCCTAACGAAAATAATTATGACTTAAAATCTGTGTGTTTTTTAGTCATTTTCTCTAACCATGTGTGCATTCTTGACCAGTCCATGTTTTGTGTTGATGGACTATGTACTGCTCTTTGCAATAATATACAGATAGTCTTTGACTTACATCAGTTCATTTAGTGACCAAAGTTACAACGGCATTGAAAAAGGTAAGATAGGACACAAGTGCAATAAGATCCTTAATATTTGGTGTTGCTGCACAGCCTGGATTAAATATTGGGTTTTTTTAATGTGGCTGGAAATTGCATGGTGTGTATATGAGGATATATGCAAAGACACACAATAAACAATCAGTTTCTTTAGCTACCGTATCAGTGGCATAATTAGAAAAATCTGACTGCAATTTTCCATTTGTCTTTCTGGAGGAAGTGGTTTGATTAGATAACCTTTCTTGTCATTTTTTTTACTGTGGGCACGGCACACATTAAAAATGAAATTTAGTTGCTCTCAAAGCGTACACATACATAGCACGCATTTAAACATACTATGTACAACGTATGTATATAGACCTACACCCTTACATATAAGTAACATATAACTATTAATCACTGTCCATCTTTGAAGGGACATAATTGCATTAAGCGCCCTTTTTAAAGTTTGTACCGTAAGAAAAACTGACCCAGCTTAGCTACAGTGCACTGTAAAAAAAAAGGGAAGCCCATGTTTTATCTATTTACTTACAAAATGTGCAAAACTGCCTCCATCAAAAAGTCTATGGGTGTCACGCAGACGATAGGATACGCCGAGTGTCCAGTTTGCCCCCGGTGTGTCTTCTGAATCGCCTTCTAGGGCAGCCCCACAGGAAGTGCATTGCAGTAGTCCAGTCACCAGGTGATCAGGAGCCCTCTTACCTCTTCTGGGAGCAAAAGTCTTCCTGTTCAGCCTCTTAAGCACTTGTCTTGATCTGTCTTTCAGCCCGGTGTGCCAGCATTCACGGTGCCCCAGCCGGAAAGGCCCTTAGAAGTCCTGAAACAGAGAGCAGAAGAATGTCAGGTAAGGCACCCATGTTTCCTTCTAGCTCTTCCTGGAAGACCAAGCCCTCTAGTAGCTGTTGGTGGTAGAAGCCGCAATGGACAACCTACACACAAATCTTAGAAAGTCCAGAGCTGGTGCATCTACTTTCCTAGGACTTGAGTCCTCCACGTAGATCAGAGATCTTCATCCTTGGCTACTTGAAGATTTGTGGACTTCAGCTCCCAGAAGACCCCAATCAGCCCAGCCCATTCTGGGAGCTGAAGTCTACAGGTGGCCAAGGTTGGAGAGCCTAGCCGTAGATGACCTTTAAGATAAGCTAATTAAAACACACATACACACACACACACCAATAATTCCCTTCTACAAAAGACAAGAAACAACAGACGGAAACTAACCAAAGAGAGAAGCAACCTAGAACTAAGGAGAAATTTCCTGACAGTTGGGACAATTAATCAGTGGAACGACTTGCCTCCAGAAGTTGTGATTGGTTGGATGGATGGATTGAGATAGGGAGAGATAGGGAGGGAGGGAGAGAGAGAGAGCGAGAGCACTTAGACTTATATACCACTTCACAGTGCTTTGCAGCCCCCTCTAAGCGGTTTATAGAGTCAGCCTATGGCCCCCAACAATCTGGGTCCTCATTTTACCGACGTCAGAAGGATGGAAAGCTGAGTCAGCCTTGAGACAGTCGGGATTGAACTTCTAACTGTGAGCAGAGTCAGCCTGTAATGCTGCATTCTAACCACTGGGAAGGAAGGGAAGGGAGGAAGGAAGGAAGGAAGGAAAAAATAGCACTTAGACTTCTATACCGCTTCACAGTGCTTTACAGCCCTCTTTAAGCGGTCTACAGAGTCAACCTTTTGCCCCCCAACAATCCGGGTCCTCATTTTACCATCCTCGGAAGGATGGATGGATAGATAGATAGATATAGCATATAGAGATAGATAGATATCGACAGATAGATATAGATATAGCAATAGACTTATACATCGCTTCACAGCCCTCTCTGGGCAGTTTACCCCCAACAATCTGGGAGCCTCATTTTACCAACCTCGGAAAGATGGAAGGCTGAGTCATCCTTGAATCTTGTCAGGATCAAACTGCTGGCAGCGGGCAGAGTCAGCCTGCAGTACTGCATTCTAACCACTGCGCCACCAGGGCTCATCATTATATGCAGCAAAATCATTCCTGGGTCCCCTCTTTCTTCCGCAGTGCCCGCTTTTCCTCTGCCCTGACCTGGAAGCCTTTGAAGACGACGACGACAAGCTCCTCAAACTAGGCTTGGCTGGTGATCATCAGCGCTCGAATGCTGCTTTAGCCCTCCAGCTGTCCCACACCTGGCTGGGCCGTTGTGGGTATCTGGGTAAGGAAAGACACAAACACACACACACACAGCGTTCACTCGTTCTTGGCAAGGAAATCTGAAACTATCCCAGGAGGGTAGGCCAAGGGGCTGGGGGAAATCTGAGGGCAATTTAATTCCCACCTTTATGCAATTTGGAGAGGCAGGCATAATATTTCTTAAAAAGAGGATTTAATCCAAGCTCAGCATCTTTCTGTTGTTTTTTTTTTGGGGGGGGGGAAATCACTAGATTTGAAGCTAAGCCCTAAAGAGAAATATAAATGCACAAGGGAAGGAAGGAAGGGAGGGAGGGAGGGGAAGGGAGGAAGAGGAAGGAAGGAAGGAAGGAAGGAAGGAAGGAAGGAAGGAAGGAAGGAAGGAAAAGGAAGGGAGGGAAGGAAGGAAGGAAGGAATCCTGATTGCCATCCCAGTTTCTGGAAGTTGGAGCTGGCGTTTGGGGGAGAAGCTTGATACCCCACGGACAGAAAGTGTCTGTAGCATCTTGGCAGAGTGAGGAACAAAGGGGTTTCCCCTGATTTTTTTCGATTTATATTTCGCTTTTCAGATGCTGGTGAGCTGAAGGACTCGTGGCTGACTTCTGAAGCTCCATCCAAGAAGGTGCCCTGCTTGGCCCCTGCTTTTAAGCCGGACCAGCCCATGGTGCAAGGTAGGCGGTCCTTCCCTTTATCTGTTCCCCTTCTTCTTCTCTGCCTTAGGTTCCTCGTTATCTGTCTTCTCCTCCTCGTCCTCCTCCTTCTCTTTCGTATTATTTATCTGCTCCTTCTCTTCTTTCTTACCTACCTCCTCCTCTTCCTTCTCCTCCTCTTATCTATCTATCTATCTATCTATCATCCATCTATCTATCTATCTATCTATCTATCTATCTATCTATCTATCTATCTATCTATCTATCTATCTACCTATCATCCATCTATCTATCTATCTATCTATCTATCTATCTATCTATCTATCTATCTACCTACCTACCTACCATCCATCCATCCATCCATCCATCCATCCATCCATCCATCCATCCATCCATCCATCCATCTATCTATCTATCTATCTATCTATCTATCTATCTATCTATCTATCTATCTATCTATCTATCTATCTATCTATCTATCTATCTATCTATCTATCTATCTATCATCTATCTACCTCCTACCTACCTACCTTTCATCCATCCATATCTACCATCCATCCATCCATCTATCTATCTATCTATCTATCTATCTATCTATCTATCTATCTATCTATCTATCTATCTATCTATCTATCTATCTATCTATCTATCTATCTATCTATCTATCTATCTATCTATCTAATCTCTCTATATATATCTACATACCTACCATCTATTTATCTAATCTATCACCTCCTCCTCTTCCTCCTTTCTTATTGTCTACCACCACCACCTCCTCCTTCTCCTCCTCCTCCCATCCCTCCCTCCATCCCATTGCTGCCTCCTGACCTATTTCCTGCCCCTCCCTCCCTCCCCGCCCTTGACTTTCCGCAGACATCCACTCAGCCCCGGCAGACGGACCCTTTCTTGGTGAAACAAAAGCCACAGTGTTGAGTCTTCTTTGGCCGGGTCCCACCCAGGACATCCGTTGAGGGACGCTGAGCGGCCTGGAGAAGGAACGGAAAGATTCAATTACGCCGTTTAAAGTCATGGGGCAGGGATGTGACAGTTTGGCCTCTCCAGAACCTTCATAAAGATCTTTTGAATAGCTTATTCAAAGCTGCATTATCAAGGGTTTGGGTTGAGCGTAAAGGGTTGTGTGAAGCCAGCACTGGTGGACCATCATTCATAGCTTAGCGTGATAGTGGTGAACTACACATAGATTTGCAGGAGACAAAAAAACCCAGCAAAGACTTTCAACCCTTCATACTGCCTTCTGCAGCTTTCCCCTTAATCGTTTCATTTTTTAAGCCAAAGAAAATCCTATTTTTACCCGATTCTGGCCACATCTCTTATCTGATCCTCTCCAGAATCATGAGGGCTAGAAACTTAGTTCCTGATCAGGAAGCTGCGGCGTTCTCAACAGGGCCTCACAGCTGATTTTCGCTTTGCTTCCCAGGCCTGCAAGCAGCCGTGTGGCTCGGACGTAACCAAGTGCTGCACCACGGTCCAGTGACGTGGTACATTGATGGGGCCCACACCACCAGCAGCGTGCAGGCCTGCGTCCGTTGGTTTCACCAGGCGGCCTTGAATGAAGACAAGCCTACAGAGTAAGCTGGGCTGGGCTGGGTGTGTTTGTGTGAAATCTGTTCTGAAGCTGGTTTAAGGAAGGAAGGAATCGCTTTTTAAT
The DNA here is from genome assembly GCA_023970755.1 of Azemiops feae. NCBI lineage: Eukaryota > Metazoa > Chordata > Lepidosauria > Squamata > Viperidae > Azemiops > Azemiops feae. Next base: position 74,153 of record JALGBA010000956.1, read on the forward strand.
GGTGGAAAGGGGGAGAGAGGAGGAAAGGAAAGGAAAAAGGGAAGGAAGGAAGGAAAGAAAGAAAGGAAGGGACAAAGTCTAATGAATTCTATAATTTTGAGGTGTCCTTGAAAAGGAAGGTAGAAAAGGAAGGAAGGAAAGGAACGGAAGGAGGGAGGGAGGGACAAAGTCTAATTCTATAATTTTGAGGTGTCCTTGAAAAGGAAAGAAGGAAGGAAGGAAGGGGAAGGAAAGGAAAGAAGGGAAAGGAAGGAAGGAAGGGACAAAGTCTAATGAATTCTATAATTTTGAGGTGTCCTTGAAAAGGAAGGTAGAAAAAGAAGGGAGGGAGGGAGAGAGATCAAAGTCTATTGAATTCTATAATTTTGAGGTGTCCTGGAAGGAAGGAAGGAAGGAAGGAAGGAAGGAAGGAAGGAAGGAAGGAAGGGGCAAAGTCTAATGAATTCTATAATTTTGACGTGTCCTTGAAAAGGAAGGTAGAAAAGGGAGGGAGGGAGGGAGATCAAAGTCTATTGAATTCTATAATTTTGAGGTGTCCTGGAAGGAAGGAAGGAAGGAAGGAAGGAAGGAAGGAAGGAAGGAAGGAAGGAAGGAAGGAAGGAAGGAAGGAAGGAAGGAAGGAAGGAAGGAAGGGGCAAAGTCTAATGAATTCTATAATTTTGAGGTGTCCTTGAAAAGGAAGGTAGAAAAGGAAGGAAGGAAGAAAAGGAAGGGAGGAAAGGAAGGAAGGAAGGTAGAAAAGGAAGGAAGGTAGAAAAGGAAGGGAGGAAAGAACTGATACAAGGACCATTTCTTTCCCTGCATTTACAGCGGTTCCGAAGTCCGAGTGTTGCTGTTCAACGTGACCGGAGACCGGGATACGGCGGCTTTGCTGAAACTTTTGCTGGTGAGCCATTTTCCTTATTGCCACAGCCTCCTGTCCCTCCATCTGGCACGCAATTCCTCAAGGATATATGCACCAAACGGGACCGCCACTGCTTTACTCCCCTTCACTCTTTCTCTTTGCAGCCCTGCCATTTTGATTACGCCGTTTTCTGCCCCAACTACACCGAGGTGTCGACGGTGGGGAGCGCAGGTAGGTGTTGAGGGGGTGTGTGTGTCTCTTGAGGACCAAAGGGGTCTTCAGCCCGTGGCTTTTCCTGACATTATTTGCAAAATCCTCGGGCTTGGGAGAGGTGAGTATGGGACTCATCCTGACTCCTCCCCTCTCCTCCTTCGTTTCCGCCCACCTTCTGCAGATCAGCAGAACTTCAACGTCACCTTGGAGAACGTCCTGACGCGCTGCCTGCAGAATCAGAACCACTGGAACCGTCTGATGGAGGCCAAGTTGACGCAGGACCCATGGTTCCCCGTCTTGCCCGAGGTGGGGGGCTGGCTGAAGCAGCCCCCGCTTCACAGCCCCCCCCTCTTCGCCGCCCCCTCGGCTCGTCCGCTCAATTCCAACTCCTTGGTCTTCCCTTGCATCTCGCACGCCTTGCAGTGGATCACGCAAGGCAGGGACCCACTCTTGCCGGTGCTGGTGCCCCAGGGACTCCACCCGCACCCCGTGGCCAGCAGCGGGGCCGTTCTGCTCAAGGAAGCCGTGGCCATCCGCGTCCTCGTGACGGGCAGCCTGCATTTGGTGGGGGGCGTCTTGAAGCTGCTGGACCCCACCCTTTCTCAGTAGGCCTCTGGGAATGCCATCTTCTGCCAACACGGGCAGGGCAGTAGAGACCTTGATGTCCTACTCCCATCCATGGTGTGGCACCACGGGGCACGTCCAGCCACGCCATTCCTGGGAGAGCCGGGCTGAATCCTCGACCGAAGCGAATTGAGCTGCAGACAATTATAGTTGATGGCCATCTACCTGATGGTTGAACGTCGATGGTTGAACCACTTGAGGTCCAGCTGATCCACAAGCTTGGAGACACGGTTCTTCTTCTCATAACCAAGGGAGGGCCCTCTTGTGGGATCAACCACCGCCTCCAGCCTCGAGCACTGGACGGGGGGCATCCATACATGATGTTTCTCAACACAACCGAGGCCAGATAACAAGCCCATCGCCGCCTCCGAGACTCCCGTGTGCCTTCTCAACTCGTGTCTCTTCGACGTTTCTCTGCATTTTTCATCCCCGTCTTTATCACTCGCTGCCTTGATCCATTGGGCTACCCTTTGGGGACGCTGCTAACTCACTTGTCACAAACTATTCCCCCCCCCTTTGAGCTCCCCATCGCTGCCTCTGGATCCCGTTTTGGGGTGTGATGCTTCTGGATGCTTGGTGCCCACTACAGTCTGAGGTCCAGAACAGCAGGCTAGCTGGCCCCACACTCTTGAGTAGGGCATTGACAGTCTGGGGGGGGGGGGGGGCATCTAAGATCTAAGTGCCTTCTTTTGGGGGGGGGAGAGAAAAAGAGTCACTGTGTTCTTCCAATGAGCTTCCAAACTCTCTGATTTCAATAATTTTGGGGTTGTGGGACCAAGCATTTCAACCCAGCCACCCCCCCTCCTGGAATTTGGCTCGACAATAGCCCAAATCCATTCTTATTAAAGCACGGGGAGGGGGTGTCAGATTACACCTCCCATCTTCCCACCCTCCAGGCAGTGGCTGATGGGAGCTGAAGTCCCCAACTCCAGCTTTTTAAGCCCCTGGGGGAATTCTGCCTGCGTTCTGCAAGAGGAATGAGGTAGTTTGAGGTATGTGTGTGTGTGTGTGGGGGGGGAGGTGTGTGTGTGTGTGTGTGTAAACCTGATCAAAATGTTCCTCGTTTGCAGCCTTGCCTGGATCGCCTCGTCTTAATTTTGGGGAACTTTGGGTGTTCTTAAGATGCCTCCGTGCTGCCCAAATTTTTCCCGTCTTCTTTCTGCAAATACTTTGGGTTAAGAACATTTTAACTCTGCTGGAAGGCTTCATATTTTTTTTAATCCCTTGGGGCAGTGGGAGTAACGAAGGAAGGTCCTATAAAACTAGTTTAGCTTCTCTTTGCAATCCCTTCCCTTTTTCATCTTTCCTTTCCTTCCCTTCCCTTCCTTTCCTTTCCTTTCCTTCTCTTTCTCATCTTCCTTCCTTCCTTCCTTCCTTCCTTCCTTCCTTCCTTCCTTCCTTCCTCCCTTCCCTGGTGCATTTATATTTCTCTTTAGGGCTTAGCTTCAAATCTAGTGATTTCTCCCCATCCCCCAAAAAACAGAAAGATGCTGAGCTTGGATTAAATCCTCTTTTTAAGAAATGTTATGCCTGCGTCTCCAAATTGCATAAAGGTGGGAATTAAATTGCCCTCAGATTTCCCCCAGCCCCTTGGCCTCCCCTCCTGGGATAGTTTCTGATTTCTAGGATTTCAAGATATGCAAACAAGCCTCATGTTGAAGAAGCAGCCCTATGCTGGCGGACATTCTCTGAATATCTTGCAAATGAAGCATGCGAGCTCTTTCTGTTTTAATTCCTCCCCCTTCTGGAATTTGCAAGCCGTTTTTAACTGGAATCTTGTCTTGCACTAATGCAACAGCAATTCTGATTATTTTTTTTTCCCCAGCGTGGGTGGGTGGAGGTGATCTGGTGACCTTCTCAGAGCACAGAACATGATGACTGTTATTTTTTAAAAAATAATTTTATGCTTCCCTAATGCCCGTGGGTCTCCTTCCTGTCCCCTTTCCCCCAAGGAGCAGGAAGTGTAGATCATGCTGAATTTATAAAAGTAATTTATGGAGAGAGAAATGTGGTTTTATTTTACATTGTTTACAGCTGTTTTTTTAAAAGTCTTAACTTGGTTTTCTTTTGAGCATTCTTCGTAAAAACTGACCGAGCGTAAGCTTTGGAATAATGGGGAGGGAGGGAGGGGGAAAAAAAACTGCCAGAGACAGACTCGGATTCCAAGCAAATAAATGCTCCAGATGAATAAATTAAAAATGACAAATGGCTACATGTTTCATGCTTAAGACGGGAACTGCTCCCTTTGGACCTTTCCAACATGCATTTTTAAAACCATCCAACAGGGGGCATTTTGGCATGCAGAAAGCCCGAAGAGAAACACACATCCTGTCCTCCAGGGGGCGACGAAAGGCTTCTATATGCAAATTAGGTGTGCTTGCTGCTGCTGCTGCTGCAAAAAAAGTGTCCTTATTTGCATCTGTCAATCAAACCCAGACAATATCCGAGCCTTCCAGCATCTGTAATTGCAGCTGGAGCAGCTCCCGCTGAGCTGTTGATGTTGATCGGAAATTGGTGGGCCATTGCCAGACGTGACTCAGTTTCCCTTCAGGGCGTTCCCCACCTCCCAATTAATGGCTTCTGGGGCCCTGTTTGAAGCCCCCTCACCCATCAGAAGACTTTAAAAAAACAACAACCGGAACTGACAATGGTGAGTAGGTGTGGTATTATTTCCCCGTATACAGTTTACAAAATATATTCTACGTTTAGTTATTTATATACATAACAATTATACGTCTTTTTCAGAACACAGGCGGCCCCAAGTCCTTTTACAACAATGAGGATGCTAAAGTCTATTAGCTATTTGCACACAACCGGCTGAAGTGAGTATAACTTGGGTTAATTTTTGAGGGCCAACGGGGATGCGGAAGTGCCAAATACACAGAATTGTGATTTGCAATTAACTTGGGGGCTGCAAAACACGCAGAAAACGTGGGGGTCCCCCTCCTGAATTAACAGAATGATGGAAGGGACCTTGCAGGTCTTCTAGTCTAACCCCCTGCTCAAACTCTTGCTTCTTCTATCTTGAAAGCTTGCTACGATGCCAATTTTAAGAGGGGCCTTTGCCGTTCTCTTAAGGAGAAGTGGGTACTTTTCAGGTGGGCCCTCACTCCCATGATCCCCAGCTTGTTCACTCTTGAAAGTTGATGGGAATCGGAGTTTGGGGCAACCAGGAGCATCCCGCTTGGAAAACCGAGTTCAAATCCAGTAGAAAGGGGAACCAAAATTCCTGGAATGATCTGGGTTTGATGACCCATGGAAGACCTCTGTAGGGGATGGCCCAAAGCCTTGCCCACCACCCCACGAGCAAAGTTGGGCCTTGACAACTGGAGGACAGACCCACGAGAAGCTAACACGTGTCAATCTTATGGGATTCTTGATTCAGATCATACTTTTTTGTCTCCAGGGTTTTAGCCAGGAGACAAAGCAAACCTCCACAAGCCTAGTTCATCCTGGTTTCTTTCGGAAGCGAGGTTAGCTGCTCCTGTGGTTAACAAATCGGCAACGATCGATAGACGCTCTCCCACTCGCTAGCTGGTGCCTAACGGGAGAAGAGTCTAGTCCAACAGTCCATCCTTGAAGACCTTGACAACAATGAACTGGAACACAATTCTAGTCCCAGATTAAGGTGGTGGGAGCCCAGTGCCCCTCAGGAAACCCAATAGTTTCCAAGAAGTAGCCTTTGAAGTTGCTGGCTGGAGACACCCAACTTTTCGACGTATGAAGGAGAAGGACAGAAGTCAGCTGGGTTGAAGCTGAACCTTCTTCACCAACCTCGGAACCCAACGGCTTTGCAGTCCTGGTGCTTTCCCTCTAACCTGCTGGTTCCCCGTTTTCAGGGTGCTATGCCATGCTGCTGGTGGAACAGGGGGTGCTCTGGGTGCTGCCCAAACTGTGGTTGGTGCTGCTGCTCTCCGACGCAGGTGTGTTGGCCAAGGCTGGCTGGGTTTTGGCGATCGGACCTGGAACGGGTTAGAAGTCATGAAAAAGGGTGGGCTGTTAGGAGAAGGTGGGGAGAACTGTAGAGTCCTTTAGGAGAAGGTGGGGAGAACTGTAGAGTCCTTTAGGAGAAGGTGGGGAGAACTGTAGAGTCCTTTAGGAGAAGGTGGGGAGAACTGTAGAGTCCTTGGTGCTCTCTGAGTTGAGTTGTTGGTTTCCAGATGTATCATGACCCATCAAAGAGGACCTGATAATGAGAAGGACTATGGGCGACATGATAGCATCTGATAATAAATGGGGAGACCTTGTTGATCTTTGCAGTCTTCCAATATCTCAGGGGCTGCCACAAAGAAGAGGGGGTCAACCTATTCTGCAAAGAATCAGGAGGCAGGACAAGAAGCAACAGATGGAAACTAATCAAGGAGAGAAGCAACTTAGAACTAAGAAAAAAAAATTCCTGACGGAACAATTAACCAGTGGAACAACCTGCCTCCAGAGGTTGTGAATGCCCCAACACTGGAGGTTTTTAAGAAGAGATTGGACAACCGTTTGTCTGAAATGGTATAAGGTCTCCTGCTTGAGCAGGGGGTTGGACTAGAAGACCTCCAAGGTCCCTTCCAACTCTCATTCTATACTATTCTATACTAGGGGTGGCATGGTAGCAGTGTTCCTATATCTGAGGGGCTTCCACAAAGAAGAGGGGGTCAAATTATTTTCCAAAGCACCAGAAGGCAGGACAAGAAGCAACGGATGGAAACTAATCAAGGAGAGAACCAAACTAGAAATAAGGAGAAATTTCCTGACAGTTAAAACAATGGAACAACCTGCCTCCAGAGGTTGTGAATGTCCCAACACTGGAAGTTTTTAAGAAGAGACTGGACAGCCATTTGTCTGAAATGGTACAGGGTTTCCTGCCTGAGCAGGGGGTTGGATTAGAAGACCTCCAAGGTCCCTTCCAACTCGGTTATTCTGATGATGTTTCCTAGTTGGGTAATGAAAACATCTGCAAGCCAACAACTCGACTCAAAAAAAAACAACAACACCAGGGATCTCACAGTTCACATCTGAGCTACAGATATTGTCTTCTGCTGGGAAAAATTTCCCATGCTGGACCCAACTGGGAGCTGACAAGGAGAGGAAAAGCACATGGCGGGCCTGTTGGCTTTGTGAAACCCCAACGGGATTGTCCAGTGCTTTCCCACTGCCTTCTCCAGCCGAGGTGGACCTTGCCCGACCATCACAAAAGCAGATAAAAATTCAGCGATTGCAGCTCCTCCACTTTTCCAGAGATTAAGGAAAATATGCAGGTCGGGCTGCCAAACGGGACCAGATGTCTCCTGTTGGGAATTGGAGGGACCGCGAGGAAGGGGGAGACGGTGGGAGAATAAAGATAAGGGGCTGCCGAATGGGAAAAAAATGGCCGATCCCACCCTTTGCATCTCCAGATAAGGCTGGGGAAAGATTCGCTCCACTTGGTCATCTTGAGTTAAACCGGCGGCCGAAGAGAGCTGGTGATGTTCCTGTTTGAACTGCGCTTCTCCAGAATCATGAGGACTAGCAACTACAAGGCAGAAATCAGTTTCTGGGGCCCGCAAACGCCCTCCCCTTGGATTGCGGAGCTGGGACGGCAACATTCACCCTCTAAAGGGGGTTCGGCTGGGTGGGTGGCCTCCCTCATCCCCCTCTCCATCATGCAAACAAGCCTCCCTCGGAAGTGACACAACTTACGAGTGTGAGAGTAGATGAACCACAACGCCCCAGTGAGCAGGACTCCGATTAAGAAAGCGCCGAAGGCGATGCCCAGCACGGTGCTGATCCTCAAGCCTTGGTCTAAAGAGAAAGAATTAAAATACATTAAAATAAGGTGGATTTTGAATAGCTTCTTTCCCAGATTACAGCAGTATCATTTTCACTTTGCACGCAGGCAAGTGCTTCTGTATTTCCCTTGCAGGTGGGTCCTCGAATTACAAACATTTCATTTAATGACTGTTCAAAGTCACAACTGGGAGGAAAAAAAAAGCCACCTACAAACCGGTCCTCGAACTCACAACAGTAGCCTCCTCAAGGTCACGTGAGCAAAATTAGATCGCTTGGCAACTGGCATGCACTTGTGACGGTTGCTGTGTCCCTGGGTGGCTCACGTGATCCTCCTTTTGCAGCCTTCCGACGAGCAAAGTCAAAGGGAGAAGCCCAGATTTGCTTAACGACCGTGTGATTCACTTAACAACTGCAGTGAGTCCCTTCACTGCCGCGGCGAAAAGGTGGGGAAATTGGGCACAAGTCCCTTAGCAACTCACCTCGCTTAGCAATTGTGGGTCTCAATTGTCATAAATTCCTCACTTAGCAAGGGAAGTTCCTACCCTGATTGTGGTCGTACGTTAGAGGACTGCCTGTCAGTTTTCACACTCTCAGCCTGTTTTATTTTTCCCCAAATGACACCTTCCTTAAGACCAGCCAGGTTTCCCCCGAGGGTTGCTGGGTCAAAACAAGGAGACTGAAAGGATGAAGGAACATCGTCCGACGTGCGCAGTGTGCTCGGCCAGGCTCCTCTGGGGCTGAGTTCGTGTCAAGAGTTTTTCCTCGTTTTATTGTTTTGCCTGCCCGGCGGGAGCCGCACAGGAGCGAGGCAGGAAGGAGGATCTCCAGAAGGACGGAAAACATCCATATTGACATCAAATTCCTTGTGTGTCCAACCACGCTTGGCCAATAAAGAATTCTATTCTGTTCTGTTCTATTTTCTATTCTTTTCTATTTTCTATCATCTATTCTATTTTCTATTCTATTTTCTATTCTATTCTCTATTCTATTCTCTATCATCTATTCTATTTTCTATTCTATTCTATTTTCTATTCTATTCTATTTTCTATTCTATTCTATTCTATTCTATTCTATTCTATTCTATTCTATTCTATTCTATTCTATTCTATTCTATTCTATTCTAAGGAAGGAATTGTGAGGAGGCCGCTTCCATGCCTTCCCCCATCCTTGTGTTCCTACGGCCACAGAACCCCCCCAAATCTTAGTCAGCAGAAAGTTGGCAATTTCATTCTTGTGGTCATCTCTCTTGAAGTTCAATCAGAATAGAGCTGGAAGGGACCTTGGAGGTCTTCTAGTCCAGCCCCCTGCTCAAGCAGGAGACCCTCTACCATTTCAGACAAGTGACTGCCCAGTCTCTTCTTAAAAACCTCCAGTGATGAAGCACCCACAACTTCTGTTCCACTGGTTAATTGTCCTCACTGTCAGGAAGTTTCTCAATTCCAGGTTGCTTCTTTCTTTGATCAGTTTCCAACCATTGTTTCTTGTCTTGCCTTCTGGTGCTTTGGAAAATAAATTGACCCTCTCTTCTTTGTGGCAGCCCCATAAATACTGGAAAACTGCTATGTCCCCCCTACTCCTTCTTTTCTCGAGACTGGCCATACCCAAGTCCTGCAACCGTCCTTCATATGTTTTAGTCTCCTTTAATCATCTTAGCTGCTCTTCTTTGCGCTTTTTCCCAAAGCCTCAACATCTTTTTTGTAATGTGGTGACCAAAACTGGATGCAGTATTCCAGGTGTGGCCTTACTAAGGCTTCATAAAGCGGTACTAATACTTCACGTCATCTTGATTCTAAAATCAAAGTTGCTTTGTTTTATTTTGGGAGATCTGCCCCTTCCTCCTCCACATCTCCAGTGGGAAAGCTTGTGTGTCTACACAAGTCTCCAGGAAAAACAGCCCCCACAACACAAGAAAGAAAGGAAGAACAGGAATAGAAAATCCACCTTTGACGGAGGACAACTAAAAAAAAAACGAGAAAAGTTGCAGATGTTCTGCTTTCAAAATAAAGGGGCACCATCTGCGTCCACCTTCCTTCACCAAACCCTCCCCCCCCCATCAACTTGCCATTTTTAATGTGATTAAAAACGCCGTTTGATACAGGAAGGGCAAATTGTCTTCGTTGGAGTGTGTTTGAAAATGAAACTCTGTTTGGTTTTAATCCTGGTTATCTGTGCTTCTTTCTCCAGATTCTGCTTGCTTTTGGGGAACTTGGCCTCCTGAGACCCAAAGCTCTATTGAATTGTCCTCAAATGCAAAATCCTGCAAGGATAGATCTTCTCAAGGTCTACTTCAAAAGGAGATGTGGACCTTTGCTAAAGAGGAAGTCGAGGAGATTCTCAGGAACGCCTTTTCCCTTTTTTTGGAAATGTCTCTTTGCCGCTGACTCCAAAAGCTTTTGTCCTCCTCCCTTCCTTCACAACGAGAGTTGCCTCCAGGAGAACCTCCGGACTTGGAGGCCACGCGCCAACAATCGGATCTCTTTGTACGCCAGCTGATTCTCGTTATCTCTTGAACATCCGTCTGGAAAGATGGGATTCTTCCTGCTTTCTTAACTCGTTATCATTTATCTCCTTCCCTCGCACAGACGTCTGGACGCCAACTGTGCTCCACGAAGTCAAAAGCCACATCAGCTGGGATAATGGAGGAGATAAGGTCCTTCAGGGCTGTCACTGTTCTGCATCAAAAAATGGCACCTCACCCACCATTATGCAACTCTGGCTTGGGCGGGAGCAGTTGGCTTCCGTTCTATCCTAAATCCTCTTCCGGTGTCCATGCGTGCTTTCTCTCACCGCAGCTCCGTGGCTCAGAGGTGCCACCAGCCAAGGTCATGGTACACGCCTTCCGGCTGGGCCAAAGGACCACCCTGTGTGGCCCCTGTGGAGATGGAAGAGCAGGCATCACAAGTTGTCGCCACCACGAGGCAACCATGCATGGGTATGGCGAAGGCCGTGAGCCAGGCGAAGGAGAAAGATGGAGAGGATTTACCGCTTTGAGTTGGGAGTGGGCCACCATAAGGCAAATTTTGCGAAAAGAAGGACTAGGGATAACATGATAGCTGTGTCCCAATATTTGAGGGGATGCCACAAAGAAGAGGAGATCAACCTATTTTCCAAAGCACCAGAAGGCAGGACAAGAAGCAATGGATGGAAACTAATCCAGGAGAGAAGCAACCTAGAACTAAGGAGGAATTTCCTGACAGTGAGGACAATTAATCAGTGGAACGACATGCCTCCAGAAGTTGTGGGTGCTCCATCACTGGAGGTTTTGAAGAAGAGATTGGACAACCATTTGTCTGAAATAGTTTTAAGGTCTCCTGCTTGAGCAGGAGATTGGACTAGAAGACCTCCCAGGTCCCTTCCAACTCTTATTATTCTCTTATAAATGCTCACTAGAGGGCAGTGGGAGATACTGAAAACTCTCTCTCTCCTGCCCTCTAGTGGTTATCAGGCTTTTCACCTTTGGTAAGTTAGACGTGGGAGGATGGCCTTTGCCAAACACAGTGGAGGCCACACAACAAAAGGAGAAATGCTAAAAGAATTTTTGGGAAGGCTAAGCTAGACAGAAAGAGGAAAGAACAGTTCTCCACAGATTCTGAATCCGAAACACAAACGCCACCATGGAAAGGTGTCCCTTCGTCTTTGGAAGTGCATGAATTTTAGAAGTTGAAAACGGTCCTGCTTTTAACAATCTGTGGGTGTGTAAAGGAGCTTTCCACACTACTATCAGCATTACAAAGCTGATTTGTAAAGAGAGAGGGTGCCCTTCCCCAAACAGTTGTTTACACGCGTGAACCAACTTTTCTGCGAAATAACCACACCTAAAAGAGAGCAAACAGTGGACTTATTTTGTATAGAAAAGAGCTGTCGACTCACTGTGGGATCCGGGATTGTAGTTTTTGAGCATTACTTCTAAAGAGCCTTCATAGCTTCGGTGTTTGTCGTTCTGAAAAGGAAGGAAAAATACGTTGGATTTTAAAAAAAGGGAATTCTTCCTCTTCCTCTTGTTTTTTTTTTAAACTGCTTCCTTTGGCAACAACAAACTTCTTTTTTTTCCAGAGTTATTAGGGATGTCATGAAGGACAAGTGACACATCTTCAGACACAGACCAAGTACAGAAAACAGAGTTAATTCCCGTTACGCAAAGGAACGCAGGGAGTCCTCGACATTACGACGGTAATGGAGGCCAGAATTTTCATCGTGGGTCATGACGGTTGTAAATTGCGCTCGTGGAACCCGCCCCATTTTATGTCAGTGTTTGGTGGTAGTCTTAAGCGGACATGGTTGTAAAGTGAACCCATTGTCTGCAATGAGCGTTTTTGGCTGAAAATAAACCTGGTTCAAGGCAGTAAATGTAGGAAATTGCGGTCACGTCATTGCAGGACAATGCAAAGGGTCTGGTTGCCAGGACCACCTCAGAATTTGGAATCCAGGTCTTCTTTTTTGAGGGCTGTCGTAGCCTCAAACGGTCACTAAGCAATCAGTGAATAAGGCAAGGACTGCCTGTATTTCGCTGGAGAAGAGAACGCCAGCTGCTTCTCAAGACTTTTTTTAAAACGAAGCAGGTAGAGTTGAGGTCACCTCACCATCCAGCCTCCAAAACTGAGTTAGAATGGATGAAAGATTCTGACGTTTGGCCAAAATACCTCCACTGAATCTCACTGGACGGCAAAAAATCACAAAATCTCACTTATTTTGGCCATGCCATGAAGAATCTATGGAGATTCTCAGTCCTCCAGGTCATGGCTGTCCCAAAGGTGCTTTTTCAAGAGGCAACTGGACTTTCTTGTTTTTCTTTGAAGACGTTTCGCTTCTCATCCAAGAAGCTTCTTCAGCTCTGACTGGATGGTGGGGAACGGAAGGATTTATACTCCTTGCAGACAGCTGGTCATTTGCATTACTCTAGAGAGTCGTTGAGGCCACTTGGAATTTTATCTGTGTCCTCAAGGTCACCTGAGTGGTGCAAATGGGTGAGCCTGAAGACACGGGTAAACCTCCAAGTGGCCTCAACGACTCTTGAAAAGAAGGCAAATGACCAGCTGTCTGTAAGGAGTATAAATCCTTCCATCCTCCACCCTCCAGTCAGAGCTGAAGAAGCTTCTGGGATGAGAAGCGAAACGTCTTCAAAGAAAAACAAGGAAGTCCAGTTGCCTCCTGAAAAAAGCACCTGGAGAAAGCAACAGTGTTTGGAAGAATGAGTGGTAAAAGGAAACCAGGCCATCAAAGAACATGGCGGCTGGACAGCATCAAAGCTGACACCAGCCAGAGCATAGAACAACTCAAAAGACGTTTTGAGGGCAAGATCAGAAGACGTGGAGAGACCTGGTCCAAAGCACCACCAAGAGCCAGACACAATTCAATGGACATCGCCATCGTGACAAAGAAAGTTCTTCAGAGGCCAACTCACCGAGGTGTTCAGATGGACCACGCAAACCAAGGTGGCCGAATCGATGGACCACAGTTCTTCCTCTGGCTTGTAGGTGAAGCTGAAGCGTTGGGTCTTCGGGCTGGGGGATTTCAGGATCTCCACCGAGTAGCTCAGAGAGAGCCCTTGGTGGAAGAACAACTGAGGCGGGCTGTCTCGGGGTTTTAAGAAACAGTCTCCCATTTCTAGAGAAAACTGCTTCATGGCTGTTCGGAGCGAGACCTATCGAGGGGGAAGGCGATGGGGGAAAAAACACACGAATCAATCTTAGTCACAACGTTATTTTCAAGGACACTTATCTGAAACGGAGGTGGGTTTGGTTCCCCTGTTCTCACCCCTTCCTTTATCCCTGAATTAACCTATTTCCCATGTTCACACAACACCTAGAACCCTAAACGGGCTGCCCCAAAGAAGAGGGAGTCAAGCTATTCTCCAAAGCACCTGAAGGCAGGAAAAGAAACAACGGATGGAAACTAATCAAGGAGAGAAGCAACCTAGAACTAAGGAGAAACTTCCTGACAGTGAGAACAATTAATCAGTGGAACAACCTGCCTCCAGAAGTTGTGAATGTTCCAACACTGGAAGTTTTTAAGAAGAGACTGGACAGCCATTTGTCTGAAATGGTATAGGGTTTCCTGCCTGAGTAGGAGGTTGGACTAGAAGACCTCTAAGGTCCCTTCCAATATTCCTATTCTATTCTATTCTATTCTATTCTATTCTATTCTATTCTATTCTATTCTATTCTACTCTATTCTACTCTACTCTACTCTACTCTACTTTCTGAAATGGTATAGGGTTTCCTGCCTGAGCAGGGGGCTGGACTAGAAGACCTCCAGGGTCCCTTCCAGCTTCTATTCTATTCTATTCTATTCTATATTCTACTCTACTCTACTCTACTCTACTCTACTCTACTCTACTCTACTCTACTCTACTTTCTGAAATGGTATAGGGTTTCCTGCCTGAGCAGGGGGTTGGACTAGAAGACCTCCAAGGTCCCTTCCAACTCTATTATTATTATTGTTGTTTTTGTTGTTGTTGTTGTTATTATCTCACGCAACAAGCTCAGTTGGGCCAAGATGTGAAGCCACATCAAGCTTAACACCAGCCCTACTTGTCTTGCAAGTGTTTTGTGCCTTTGTTTTGCAAAGTGCGCATCTGCTGGGTTTTGCCTGGGTTGTCTGAACACAGCCTTCCTGTGACCTCAGCTCCCAACACCCCTCTTCTGTCCTTGGGACTTGGAAGTCTACCTTCCTACCCCAAACGCACAAGACCCGCCTTACCTCCACGTAGGTAACTTGGTGAGCTTGTATCACTGGATTGCTCGGCGAGTTGAAATCTTCCGAGTTGTAAAGCTGGAGAGAAACTTTCTCCGGTAGATCACATTCAAAGGGCACCTGCAGCCGAGGATCAAACAACTGGATTCATTTGTTTTTCCATGGAGATTCTCCGTCATCCAGGTCACAGTTATCCCAAAGGTGCTTTTTTCAGGAGGCAACTGGACTTCCTTGTTTTTCCTTTGAAGACCTTTCGCTTCTCATCCCAGAAGCTTCTTCAGCTCCGAGTTGAATGGAGGAGAAGCGAAACCTCTTCAGAGAAAAACAAGGGAGCCCAGTTGCCTCCTGAAAAAGCACCTTTGGGGACCTTTGTTGTTCCCTTAGTGTGCAAGTGGATCGACTTGGTACCGATCCGTTTGCAAGCCAGCAAAAGATTCCCCAGATCCGCAAACGGCATCTTTTATAGAGTTTCAGGGGCTTGCAAATAGGTTTGCAAAGGAGAAAAATTGTAAGCCTTTGCACGGAACAATTTTAAAAAATAAATAAATTGCACATTTGTAAATGAATCACGGACAAAACGACGCTTGTGGGGGTTTGCACCGATTCCTTTTTTCCAAAGCGGAAACGCGAGACCTTGCATTTCACGGGACTTTTACATTTTCCTACCAGGTGTCATATCAAAGTTAGTAAAGCTCTTCTCTCAAGTCTCATCTGATAGTCTCTCCTAAGCCAGGGCCAAGGCCTGCTTTTAAGAGGTGGGCCGCCAGTTGCAGATTATACAGATAATGTTATTTATCTGTCATCTGTCAGAAATGGTGTAGGGTCTCCTGCTTGGGCAGGAGGTTGGTCTAGATGACCTACAAGGTCCCTTCCAGCTTCTATCCTATCCTATTCTATATTCTATATTCTAATTCTGTAATTTCTATTCTATTTATTCTATTCTATTCTATTATTTTCTATTCTGTTCTACTCTATTCCGTTCCATTCTGTTCCATTCTATTCTATTCTATTCTATTCTATTCTATTCTATTCTATTCTATTCTATTCTATTCTATTCTATTCTATTTCTATTCTATTTCTATTTCTATTCTATTTCTATTTCTATTCTATTCTTCATTCTTCTATTCTATTTTCTATTCTTCATTCTTCTATTCTATTCTATTCTATTCTATTCTATTCTATTCTATTCTATTCTATTCTATTCTTCATTATTCTATTCTATTCTATTCTATTTTCTATTCTTCTATTCTATTCTATTCTATTCTATTCCACTCCACTCCACTCCACTCCACTCCATTCCATTCCATTCCCTATTCTATTCTATTCTATTCTATTCTATTCTATTCTATTCTATTCTATTCTATTCTATTCTATTCCATTCTATTCCATTCCATTCCACTCCACTCCACTCTACTCCACTCCACTCCACTCCACTCTACTCTACTCTACTCTACTCTATTCCATTTTATTCCATTCTATTGTATTCTATTCCATTCCATCCCACCCCACCCCACCCCATTCCACTCTTATTTAACATTAGAGAATGGAATTAGGGATTTTGGTCAGTCAGTTGCATGGCTAGACAAAGAAGTAACTTTTTGTGTGTTTAAGCGTCCCCATTTTGCAGGGTTGAATTCTATGTGTGTGTAATGGGATGTCCCATTGAAACTCAGGGTAGATATGCCTAAGACTGCAGCATATTTTCCCCCCTTTTTGCCTGCTAAACAAAGCAGAATTCTGTCTTTTCTTAAAAAAAAACATACTCTTGTCACCTCCTCTTCTGACTTTTTTAAAAATAGCAGTGGAGTCATCCTTTCCAAAGCTGCAGCATGGTGCTTGTCGAGGACCCCCGTATTAAGTCATATCGAAAGAATTCACCAGAGTAATAAAAGAGCCCAGCCTCGGGAAAGTTATTAAACCGAGTATAAACCGAGAATTGGTTTTTAGAGCGAAAAGAGCTTTATTCTTACCGTGACTTTCCCCGGAGACACGGGTAGAGTTAGGATGAGCTGGAACAATTAAAAGAGAGAAAGAAGGAAAGAGTTGGTGGTTTGATATAAATGTTTTTGAATAATTTTGCTTCAAGAGAAAAGAGTTGCATAAAACACCCTGCTATATTTGGGGGGCGGGCTCCGGGCCAGGATTTGGGGGCTCCAGGCCAGGATTTGGGGGGGCTTTAGGGCAGGATATGGGGGGTTCCAGGGTATGATTTTGGGGGCACCAGGCCAGGATTTGGGGGGAATCAGGTCAAGATTTGGGGGGCTTCAGGGCAGGATATGGGGGGTTCCAGGCTATGATTTTGGGGGCACCAGGCCAGGATTTGGGGGGAACCAGGTCAAGATTTGGGGGGCTTCAGGCCAGGATTTGGGGGCACCAGGCCAGGATATGGGGGGTTCCAGGCTATGATTTTGGGGACACCAGGCCAGGATTTGGAGGGCACCAGGCCAGGATATCGGGGGTTCCAGGCTATGATTTGGGGGGCACCAGGCCAGGATTTTGGGGCACCAGGTCAGGATTTGGGGGGCACCAGGCCAGGATTTGGGAGGCTTCAGGCCAGGATATGGGGGGTTCCAGGCTATGATTTGGGGGGCACCAGGCCAGGACTTGGGGGGGCAACACCTTGTAGGAAAAAAAATACCATACCTGGTTTTTCACATGGACACCCCCTTCAAGTTGGGTGGAACATTTGTCCAGGATGCTGTTGAGGACAAAATGGGTTGTGTTGTCTCTGGCCCTGCAGCTGGGATCTTTCAAGGTGATGGCATCGACCCGGGTAGGTAACACCTGGGGTTGCAAGGAGAAGGACGAACCAGGGTTAGCTTGAGAGATGTTTGAACAGGGACAACCCAAGGAGAGAATGGGCAAGCTTCTGGATTTAACAGAACTCTTCCACAGGTTTGCTGAGAAAAGAAGCAGGGGGTTGTGCTAAGCAGGGGGTTGGACTAGATGACCTCCAGGATCCCTTCCATAATTATTATTAGAATTAGAATTTCAGTCATTCTAATTATGTGGAAATCATTTAATCTGTGTTCTAATCTAAGCGACAGCTGATGATTGAGCCAACCCCCATATTTTTTTATCCATGGCAGCCTGCCTGGGGCTTCTGGGATATGTAGTCAACCTCAAGTGGCTGACCTTACCGGCAGGGCTCCAGGAAGGGAGACGGACAGGGAAACTGAGGCAGAACTGCCCGGGGTCACAGGTGGGCTTCCTTACCGCCAGATAGATTTTGAGGAGAGCAATTTGGATGCTGCTGTCCAAGCACTTCCAGGGCTTGCACAGGTTGATGAGCTGGTGGACCTTGACGGTCAGGTTTTCTGCTGTCTGCGGGGGTGGGGTGGTTGTGACTATGGCTGAGCCTGTAAAACAGGATCCCAAAGAGACATAAAAAAGTGGACTTTGAGCTTGACAATCGTGGCTTGTGTTTTTTTTTTCCCCAGGGGCTCAAGTCAACCTAGATGGCGCTCCATATCTCCACAAGTCCTACGCTGAGCAAGGGACCCTGGATCTAGAAAGCCTAGGCCAGCGTTTCCAATTATTTTTAAAGACTGCGGGATCTATTACTGGTACAGAAAAAGATCTCAAGAGGTGAAGCTCAAGTAATAGAAAACTGTTTGGAGATATTTGGTTTCTTGGCTCTTTGTTTCTTCGAGAGCCCCGTCACGTTCTTTCCAAACTCTTTTAAGTTTCCCGAGAACCGTTGGAAACTCAACCCAACTCAAACCCCAACTCAACAAAGCCTTCTAACTGCTAGGCCGTGGAATATGGATCCCTCAAGATCCTGCAAATACTGTCTCCTCCTTGCCCTGATCCAACCCGGCTGCCTCCAACCCGGATTGTATTGTTCTGACTCACCGCAAACCCTCTTATATTCCAGGCTGATGGTTTTGGCTGAGGGGATTTCGGTGTAAGAAGTCATGAAGGAATTGTTACGGGCCTTTTGTATCAGTTCCTCCTTGTTGTCGGGAAGCGTCGTACCGTTGTGTACCCCAGAGAAGGTAGCGAATGAATATTTACCAGATGCCTGAGAGAGAGAGAGAGAGAGAAGGAGGAGGAGGAGGAGAAAGAACATAGAGAAGAAGGAGGAGAAGAAGACACAGAAGGAGAAGGCAGAGAAGAAGGAGGAGGAACAGATGGAGAAAGATGGAGAAGAAGAAGGCAGAGAAGGAGGAGGAGGAAGACATGGAGAAAGAGAAGGAGGTGGAGGAGATGGGGAAGAAAGGAGGTGGAGAAGAAAGGAAGAAGACGGAGAAGAGAAGGCAGAGGAGGAAGAGAAGAAGGAAGAGATGGAGGAGAAAAGGTGGTGGAAGAGATGGGGAAGAAGAAGGAGAAAGGAGGAGAAAGTGAGGACGAAGAGAAGGAGAAGATGGCGAAGAAGAGAAGGCAGAGGAGGAAGAGAAGAAGGAAAAAATGGAGGAGAAAAGGTGGAAGAAGAGGTGGAAGAGATGGGGAAGAAGGAGAAAGGATGAAGAGAAGGAGAAGATGGTGAAGAAGAGAAGGCAGAGGAAGAGAAGGAGAAGATGGAAGAGAAAGAAGACAGGGAAGAGGATGAGGAGGAGAAAGAAGATGGAGGAAAAGAGGCAGAGGAGGAAAAGGAGAAGGAAAAAAGGCAGAGAAGGAAGAGGAGATGGAGAAGGAGACAAGAGGAAGAGGGGCAGAAGAAGAAGGAGGAGAAGAAAAAGAAGGCTTAAAACACCTTTCTGCAACCATCTTAGAATTAGTCTTAGAAATTATTTAGAATTACTGTCTTAGAAAAAAAAAAGTGACTAGTCCACACCCATTTTTAAACCATTTCCCCTCCCTGTATTGCTAACATAACCCCCCCTTTCCTCCCCCCAGGAAACTTTTCCTTCTACAGAAACCAAGACGAAAAGGAGAAGGAGAATTCCACAACCTTCTTTAGATCTACATTTCTCCGGGAGCAACATTTCCCGGCGTGAGTTCTTCCTTTCAAAATGTAATCACCCCTTTTTTGTGGGTCACCCCTTTTTGTGGGTCACTTTCAGAGAGGCGGGCTGCTTCTCAACAACAAACAGGGTTTGTGTGGGTCTTTGGGGCGTTTCTGCTCAGCGCCCCAGTAAAAATGATTTTGGCTAATTTTGAAAATCTGGCCCCCTTGGGAATTTGTACCGCTTCGTTTCACCCATCCATTTCCAAGAGGTGCTGAATGCATCAAAAAAAAAAAGATATATTTTTTTCCCCGCCCCGTCATCAATTCTTACCAAGAGTTGCACGAATGAGAACCCGTGGCCCATTTTCCACAGCGTGTTTTGGTGGCTCTTCAGCCACAAAGCCATGGGCAGCTCTGCTTTTTGCTCCGAACGGCCATCCTTGCAAACGGTTTTGATGTTCAGTTCCACCGTTTGCATCCTGCAAACGAAACCGCACAAAAAAAAAAAGTGAAGACAAAGAATCGCCTTTCTTCCGAACCTTAAGTTACATTTCAAACACCTCCTTCTTTGGGAGGTCCTACTTTTGTCTAGAAGCTCAAGAAAAATCGCAGCTATTCAACCATAACGATCGAATTTTAGTTTGGCCCTGTGGAGGATGCTGATTTTGGCCCAGGTTTCCCTTTTGCTTAACTTGAGCACTGCACAAAGTTGCCATAAAAACACACCCAGATGCACGCTTCCCCGCCCCTCTCCAGGATGAAATTTGAAGCAGCACAACTTTTGAAAGAGAACCGAGGCGAAGGTGTCTTTTATCGGTTTCAAAATGGAAGCTTTAAAAAGGTGTAAAGTCTATTTCTTCTCCTCTATGGAGATTCTCAGTCCTCCAGGTCATAGTTATCCCAAAGATGCTTTTTCAGGAGGCAACTGGACTTTCTGGTTTTTCTTTGAAGACGTTTCGCTTCTCCTCCAAGAAGCTTCTTCAGCTCTGACTGGATGGTGGGGAATGCAAGGATTTATACTCCTTGCAGACAGCTGGTCATTTGCATCCTTTTGGAGAGTCGTTGAAGCCACGTGGAGGTTTACCCACAGGGAAGGGACCCAGGGCAGAAAACATCCTGCAGCCAAGAAGGCTCCACGCTCATTTGCACCACTCAGGTGACCCTGAGGATACAGGTAAACCTCCAAGTGGCGTCAACGACTCTCTGAGAGAAGGCAAATGACCAGCTGTCTGCAAGGAGTATAAATCCTTCCATCCTCCACCCTCCAGTCAGAGCTGAAGAAGCTTTTTGGATGAGAAGCGAAACGTCTTCAAAGAAAAACAAGAAAGTCGAGTTGCCTCCTGAAAAAGCACCTTTGGGCTCTATTTCTCCAACCTCAGGAAAAAGGACTATTTTTGTGGCCTTCTAACTCACCACGACCACCGCCACCCCCTGACAAATCATACCTCTCGCCTGATGGACTCTGTTGCAGCCACAGGATGTGAGCCACGTTTCCAGATGCTTTGTGGGAATCCAAGCACGTCTCCACCTTGTGGGAAAGGACTTCGACCTCTAGATAGGACTCGGCGTTGAAATTCTGCGCCAAGATGCAATCTTCGCTTGCGCTGGGCTCTTGACACAAAGAGAGAAATTATGAGCCTTTCTGAAGAGTTGTGATTTCTCCACCATCTTCACAGGAAGGAAGGAAGGAAGACCTCCAACCTGGAATATATGGGGTGGTGGTGGTCCCAAACCACCCTACTCTTCTAATTTATCACTATGTTTCTGGACATCTATTCTTCCCTTTTTTTCCCTTTCCCCTCCAAAAAATAAGGAAAGGGAGGGAGGGAGGGAGGGAAGGAAAGAGAAAGAAAGGAAAAGGAAAGAAAGAAGGAAAAGAAACAAGGGAGGGAAGGGAAGAAGGAACGAAGAAAGAAAAAGAGGGAGGGAAAGGAAGTAAAGAAGAAAAAGGAGGGAAGGAAGGAAGGAAGAAAAAGGGAGGGAAAGGAAAGAAAAGGGAAAGGAAGGGAAGAAAATAAAGAAAAAAGATGAAACAAAGAAAGAAAGAAAAGATGCAAAAAAAAGACGAAGTATCTGGGACACCTATAGTTTTTTTGTTTTTTTTTAAATCCACAGCATCTCTTCGTTCTTCTTCTCATAGACCCATAGGGTTGGGAGGGACCTTGAAGGTCATCTAAGCCAACTCTTTGCCCAGACAGGAGCCCTCGTACCACCCCACTTAGGAGGTTCCCCCCATCATCTCACAATCTTCTCCTCCCCTTTCCCAAACGTTCTAGAAGATCAAACGGGGAAGGAAAATTGAATCTTGCATTCTCCATGGTTTTCAACAAGGCTTCAAGTCAATCATTCTGGAGAAACGTCTGGATCACCTGTCCCTTTAAGACACCCCCCCCT
Organism: Azemiops feae; assembly: GCA_023970755.1. Taxonomy (NCBI): domain Eukaryota; kingdom Metazoa; phylum Chordata; class Lepidosauria; order Squamata; family Viperidae; genus Azemiops; species Azemiops feae. The sequence goes on from JALGBA010000956.1 coordinate 95,569, forward strand.
CCCTCTCTCTCTCTCTCTCTCTCTCTCTCTCTCTCTCTCTCTCTCTCTCTCTCTCTCTCTCTCTCTCTCTCTCTCTCTCGTGTCAATCAAAGCTGAGCAGACAGGCAAGTGGGGTAGGCTGTGTTGGTGTTGTGGTGTGGTGTGAGAGACAAAATGGCTGGTGTTTGCTTGGGAAAACTGAAGCGGTCCAAAGGTAAACCTTTACTCTTACTGGTCTCCAGAAACAAGAGGAGTTGTAGGGGAAGAACACAAGTTCTAGTAGACTAGGAGAAGAGTGGTTAATTGTCTTCACTGTCAGGAAGTTTCTCCTTAATTCCAGGTTGCTTCTCTCCTTGGTCAGTTTCCAACCATTGTTTCTCATCCTTCCCTCTGGTGCATTGGAGAATAATTTGCACCCCTCTGCCTTGTGGCAGCCCCTCAAATACTGGAATGCTGCTTTCATGTCTCCCCTATTTCTTCTTTTCTTTAGACTAGCCAAACCCAATTCCTGAAGCCGTTCTTCATATGTTTTAGTCTCCAGGCCTTGGATCATCTTAGTTGCTCTTCTCTGAGTTTTTTCCAGACGCTCAACATCTGTTTTTTGTGACATGGTGACCAAACTTGGCCGCAGTATTCCAGGTGAATGAATGAATGAATGATTGATTTGACAGGTCCCAGAGAAAGCTGAGCTGGGGAGGGGGCAAAATCTCTACTGAGCAAGGTTTTAACAATACCCACCTCTCCCTACTTGGAAGAGAATCTGCTGAGGGTCTTCTAACTCCGCAAAGGAAGAGATGCCTCCGTACGTTTCCTTGGCCCACGTAAAAAGTTGCTCACCGGAGAAAGGCAGGACGGTTGCGGTGGAGTTATGGGAAGAAGGCATGACGTAGCTACGAGGACCCTACAGAAAACAACAACAACAATGTTTATGTTGATGTACAGGTAGTCCTCAACTTAAAACAGTTCATTTAGTGGCCGTTCAAAGTTGCAACTTATGAGCCCTTTTCACACTTAACGACGTGGCAGCGTCCCCCCGTGGTCAAGTCAAACACTTGGCAACGACTCGCATTTATGACGGATGGCAGCGTCCCGGCGTCACGCGATCCCCTTTTGCGACCTTCCGTCAAGGAGGATGCCGGACTCGCTTAACGACTTTTAACAGCCGCAGCGATTTGCTTAACAACGGTGGCCAAGAAAGGTCATAAAATGGGGCAAGGCTCACTTATCAGCTGTCTCGCTTAGCGACAGAAATTTTGGGCTCTGTTGTCATAAGTCGAGGACTACCTGAAGTAGAACTCAGTACCCAAATGCTGGGTGGAAATGATTTAGCTTCCATGCAGCTACTACAAAAGATACATTTTTCATGTTTCTGAAACTCGGACCTCTTAATTCTTGTTTATTTATTACAATAGTTATTAATACTAAGCAACTTAGCAATGTTTAAGCAACATCATTCTTGCATGTTTCCAAAAGTTTATTTAATATCGACCAACGGCAATTTTTTTTCCAGCACTGTTATTTATTTACAATGCTTGAATGTTAAGCAAACTTAATAATATTTCAGCAACCATCATTAGTAATAGAATAATAATTATGAATGATGGGGAATATTAATTTATACGGTGCCTGACTCCACAGCTGTTCAGGGTGGTTTGCAAAGGGTTTAAAAATGTTTAAAAATGAGGAATGAAACAAAACAACCCAAAGGAAAGGAAAGAAAGAAAGAAAAAGAAAGAAAGAAAGAAAAAGGAAAAAAAGAGGAAAGGAAGAAAGAAGAAAAGAGAAAAAAAGGAAAGGAAGAAAGAAAAAGAGAAAGGAAGGAAGAAAGAAAGAAAACTGGAAGAGAAAACTTCAGTGGGTTTTTTGATTATTTCTGTATTGTGATCATCCCTGTGTATCTGAAAACAACAACACATCTTTTAAAAATAAACAGGTAGCAGTTCCAGGGCTTTGGGAACCCAAAAAATTATAAGAATTTAGGGTAGTGCAGCCTGCAAACTGAGTGCTGATGACACCCCAATTTTGCTATTACTGGTGTAAAAAAATTACAGAGATGGTTTTAGAGCGAAATGAAGAGCTGAAAGTTGAGCCCTTTTGAAATACAGATAGTGGGTGAAATATTTGTTAAATGAGTTTTGTCCCTTTTTTTACGATTTTTCTTGCCATTTTTCGGTTAAGTGAATCGTTGCGGTTGTTAAATTAGTGACACGGTTGTTACAGTGACTCCGGCTCCCCCGTGGACTTTGCTCGACAGAAGCTCCCCAAAGGGGAATCGCGCCGTCATAAATATGAACCAGTTGCCAAAGGTCCGAATTTTGATCCCGTGACCAAGGGGGATGCCGCGACGGTCATAAGAGTGAAATTTTGAATGGTCACTAAACCAACAGTTGTAAGTGGAGGAACACTTGTATAAAAAGTTCCCTTCTTCAGATTTTCAGCCCAGCACTGGTCTGGCTTTGGGCTGGGAATTGTCCCCGGATGTTTTGATCTTAACAAGCGACGCGTGTTGGGACAACACAATTGCTATTTGTAGTTTTTGCCCAGTATTTTCCCCGAAGGATGAAAAGCGAGACTCGGAGTCCCTTCTCTGCGAGCAAAGCTAATCTCCCTCCAGGATCAAAGGGATTTTATAACTCATTGTTGTCTGCCGAGAGTCCCAGAAAAGACTCCCGATTTTGGCGTCGTCCAGGATCAACCCTGAGAGGTCGGCCGCCTGCAAAACAGGCCTTTGCGAGTCCGGCCTGCAAGGGCGGAGAAGAGCATCCTGCCCCCCCCCACGAGACATTTTTGCAATTCCCCCCCTTCGAGGATAATAATAATAAAATACAGTCTCTCTGTCTTGAGGAAGCTGGATTTTGCTGATGTTTCAGTTTTGGCTCTCCGAGTTGTTATGAATGAGTTTAGGTTGGCAAGTCAGTTTTGGGGAACAGTTGAGGGCTGTTTTCGTTTGAGCAAGGTTAGGAAGCCTTCTTTAAATTTTATTTTTATTTCTTCTCTCTCTGTTTCTCTTTCTCTGTGTCACTCTCCTTCCTTCCTTCATCTCTCTTTTCTCTATTTCTGTCTCTCACTTCTTCCTTCCCTTTCCCTCCCTCTTTCTTTCTTTTCTTTCTTTCTTTCCTCCTTCTTTCATTCCTCTCTATCTTTTTTTTCTCATTTCTTCCTTCCTTCCATTCCCTCCTTCCCTTCCTTCCTTCCCCTCTCTTTTCTCTCTGTCTCTCACTTCTTCCTTCTCTTCCCCTCTCTCCCTCCCTCCCTCCCTCCCTCCGTCCCTCTTTCTTTCTTTCTTTCTTTCTTTCTTTCTTTCTTTCTTTCTTTCTTTCTTTCTTTCTTTCTTTCTTTCTTTCTTTCTTTCATCCTTCTTTCATTCCTCTCTTTTCTCTCATTCCTTCCTTCCATTCCCTCCCCCCTTCCTTCCTCTTTCTCTCTCTCTGTCTCTCACTTCTTCCTTCCTTTCTTTTCCCTCTCTCCCTCCCTCCCTCTTTCTTTCTTTTTCATTCCTTCCTTGCTTCTTTCATTCCTCTCTATCTTTTCTCTCTCTTTATATCTGTGTCATTCCTTCCCCTCCCTCCCTCCCTTTCTTTCTTTCTTTCTTTCTTTCTTTCTTTCTTTCTTTCTTTCTTTCTTTCTTTCTTTCTTCCTTTCTTTTCCCTCTCTCCCTCCCTCCCTCTTTCTTTCTTTTTCCTTCCTTCTTTCATTCCTCTCTATCTTTTTTCTCTCTTTGTATCTCTCATTCCTTCCCCTCCCTCCCTCCCTCCCTCCCTCCCTCTTTCTTTTTCTTTCTTTCTTTCTTTCTCTCTCTCTCTCTCTCTTTCCCTTTCTTCTCTCTTACCCCGCTTTCTTGATTTAATTATTCTTCCCTTCCTCCCCCCCCCCCCAGACCTTTCCACTTCCCAGTGAAAAGCAGAATTTGGCCCCGCCTGACCAAGAAGGGATCCTAGTTTGATCTGGCAATCTGCTGGGGTTTTCCAAAAGCTGGACACTCCCCATCTCTGCCCGTAATCTGCCCCCGCCCCATCCCGCCAGCCACTTAAGTCTGAGCGAGTCCTGGCACCCACCGCCCTCTTGCTTCCCCCGGCTGGACCCAGCATGGCGAAGGCAAGCCGGCGAGGGTGGCTGGCATGAGCCGGTGGTGCCACGCTCGATCAGATAGCGGCTTGTGCCTGAATCCCCTCCCATCCTCATTGTCAGCCCGTTTTTATTATTAGACACAAATAGGAAAAAGTTTGTGTTTTTTTTTTTAAAAAGAAAAGTTACAAACTGCCCCGACTGAGTGTGAGCCGGCTGGAGCCGAGGCCCAGAGGAAATGGGTCATTTTTCCGATTTTTTGTGCGTCACAGAAAAACTCCGCAGCTGAAAGGAAATAGACGTGATGGAGTCAAGCAAAGGGAGACTCCGCTTCACGGCTCTGTTTAGACGGGCAAAGCTGCTAGGGGGCTGGGGCCAGGCTGTCAGTCGACCTCCCTACCCCACAGGGTTGTTGTGCAGGGGGAAAAATTGTGCAATCTCGTTTCATCGGTTGAGGGCCTCTAATGCACGGCTGGCTGGATGCCTTTGGTCCCAAATTTTACAATATGCGAATGGGTCCTGAATATATAGTTTTAAATCGATCCATAAAACCTGAGCCTTTTAAAATCCAAAGTAGAACTGGCATACTCCTCTCCTTGGCCTTCTTCATCTTTCTCCTGCTCATTCCTGAGGGCTGGAATAGATGACCTCAAGGGCTGCTTCCAACGCCACAATTCTAGTGCCAAAGTGGAACTCGAGATTATTAGGAGGGCAGCGAGTCTCTTAAGATGGAGACAGGATTCCCATCCAACTTCTCCTTTGCAACCGACGTGGCCTGCGGAACTGCAGCCCACAAGGTCCAAAATCCTAGCACTGCCCCCTGCCTTCCCGCTATGGACTAGTACTCACGTGAATGACGAGGAGGCGGCAATCTCCGTCGGAATGGATTGTCAGAACGAAGCTGCTGTTGGCGTTCAGAATGAAAATGGCTTTACACTCGCCTTGGGCTGCCCTCGAAGACACGTTGAGCTGGAGGGTGGCCATCTGGGAGAACAAAAGAGACAGGCAGCCGTTGCACTTCTGGGCATGATAGAAGCAACCGATATCGGGGAGAACGTTTAGAGACACCCCACATCTTCAAAAAGAGAGTTAAGGTTGGGAAGGCCCACCCCCAAGGTTTGGAGAGCAGTTCCCTCATGAGGAAAGACTTTGAAATATTTATTTTTCTATCATCCGTCCATCCATTCTTTCATTCCACTTGTCTGTCTGTCCATCCATCATCCATCCATTCAACTTCTCTGTTGTCTGTATCTATCTATCTATCTATCTATCTATCTATCTATCTATCTATCTATCTATCTATCTATCTATCTATCTATCTATCTATCTATCTATCTATCTATCTATCTATCTATCTATCTCTATATATCTATCTATATCTATCTATCTATCTATATCTATATATCTATCTATCTATCTATCTATCTATCTATCTATCTATCTATCTATCTATCTATCTATCTATCTATCTATCTATCTATCTATCTATCTATCTATCTATCTATCTATCTATTCCATCCATCCATCCATCCAAGGTCCCTTTCAGCTCTATTCTATTCTTTCTCTGTTATCTATCTAATCTATCTATCTATCTATCTATCTATCTATCTATCTATCTATCTATCTATCTATCTATCTATCTATCTATCTATCTATCTATCTATCTATCTATCTATCTATCTATCTATCCATCCATATCTATCTCTGTCTCTATATTTTTCATTTCTCTTTTCTCTCTCATCTCTTTTTATCTCTCTCTCTCCCTAGCTGTCTGTCTGTCCATCCGTCCGTCCGTCCATCCTCATCCACTCATCTTCTCTAACTTCCATGCACCCACCATTCCATCTACTCAACTTGTCTATTCATCCATCCATCATCCAATCATTCTTTTATCCATCCATCCATCCATCCATCACCATCCACTCAAGTTCTCTATCTTCCATGCATCGACCAATCATCTACTCAACTTGTCTATCCATCCATCCACCAATCCAACTTTTATCTATCTATCTATCTATCTATCTATCTATCTATCTATCTATCTATCTATCTATCTATCTATCTATCTATCTATCTATCTATCTATCTATCTATCTATCTATCTATCTATCTATCTAATCTCTCTATATATATCTACATACCTACCATCTATTTATCTAATCTATCACCTCCTCCTCTTCCTCCTTTCTTATTGTCTACCACCACCACCTCCTCCTTCTCCTCCTCCTCCCATCCCTCCCTCCATCCCATTGCTGCCTCCTGACCTATTTCCTGCCCCTCCCTCCCTCCCCGCCCTTGACTTTCCGCAGACATCCACTCAGCCCCGGCAGACGGACCCTTTCTTGGTGAAACAAAAGCCACAGTGTTGAGTCTTCTTTGGCTGGGTCCCACCCAGGACATCCGTTGAGGGACGCTGAGCGGCCTGGAGAAGGAACGGAAAGATTCAATTACGCCGTTTAAAGTCATGGGGCAGGGATGTGACAGTTTGGCCTCTCCAGAACCTTCATAAAGATCTTTTGAATAGCTTATTCAAAGCTGCATTATCAAGGGTTTGGGTTGAGCGTAAAGGGTTGTGTGAAGCCAGCACTGGTGGACCATCATTCATAGCTTAGCGTGATAGTGGTGAACTACACATAGATTTGCAGGAGACAAAAAAACCCAGCAAAGACTTTCAACCCTTCATACTGCCTTCTGCAGCTTT